>PVKU01004703.1:0-140324 GCA_004027475.1 Anoura caudifer
TAGAAAACTAAAAAAAAAAAAAAGCTGAATTGGGATAGTTCATAATGACCATGGCAGCCTAAAGTGAAGATGTGCAGAGGAAGAAGTAAGACTTAAGAAGGACATACAGGCTAGAGATATAGATGTGAAAATTATGTAGAGGTGATATTGAAAAAATAAGATGAAGTGAGATCATCATTTGTGGAGAACACAAAATAACACGTATTTTTAAGAAGACAGGGGAAAGATTTCAGGAAAGAAGACTAAGAGTGTATCTGAGATATAAGAGAATCAGGAGAGAATGGTATCATGGAAAACAGAAGAAGAAAAATTTTGCAAAGGGGAAAGTGGCCATCATATTTAAACACTATAAAAATATAATAAAATAAGTGCTAAGACACATTCTCTGAATTTATCAGGCAGTCAGTCATCTTGATCATTGTCTTTGTAGGTTTCAGAAAGGTGGTAAAGACAGAAGCCAGACTACAGTGGGTTAATAAATCAGATGAGAGAGAGTCCAGGCACCGAATATGGAAATATTTTCAAGGTGATTCACTGAGAAGCAAAGTAGAGGTTCAATATTCAGGATTAACAAGACAGGGAGAGATTCTTGAATTGGTGTTTGGGTTTCAAAGCTATAAATGAGTCACCTCAAAGACTCCTTTTCTTTCTTCAACTTGTTCAGTTGACTAATTCTTTATGGAGGAGTTCATAGACCAGTTAATAGGAGTCTCAGCTGCTTTAGGAAATGCCATTCTTCTATTTGTCCTACCACATCCTCCTATAAAAGGAGACACTTGGGTTATAACTTAGCTGTGTTTTACTCTCATCACCAGAGTTTGAGTGAGGGCTGTCTAGAGCCTGGAAACAGGAGGAGAAAGTAGTTAAAATAAACACAAAGCTTGTTTACATATTCACAGGAAATTTGCCATGACATATTAAAATGCAAACAAAGAGATCAAATTTAAGAAAGGGACACAAATGTTGAATTTCTCTTAATCCATGAAAGCCAACTTTTCTGTTTCTTTCTTTCTTTCTTTCTTTCTTTCTTTCTTTCTTTCTTTCTTTCTTTCTTTCTTTCTTTCTTTCTTTTACAGTAAAAACCTCTGAAAAAGAAAATTAGCCAAATGCACTGCTTTTTACTGTGACTGCCAGCTTTTCAGCATCTGGTCATATTGTTGCACTGATTTACCCCCTTATTATAGGCAGGCAGGAGCTTGAAATTCCTTGCTGAAGCGGAAGGCGTCTGTGCAGATGCATATCATATCATATCGTAGGCAACTGCAGTGTGACTCACACCGTGAGGCTGGGAATGTTGGGAGTTGAACTGAGGACAGAATGGGAGGGATTTCCCTTCCCTAGGCTGGTCTCCAAGAACTCACTTTTCACACACTCCATTTTTAACGTAAGCTTACTGCTTGGCTAGCATGCCTCATGGAGAGAGATTAGGAAGCCTGTAGGAAAAGTTAGCACTGGTTGCTTACTTTCTTTCTTAACTAGCTTTCTTGACTTTGTGCTTTATTGTGCTCTTATTGCTGCTTTCTCACAAATTTCATAAATACATATACATGTATGTAAATTTTATAGCTAAGATTGGTGATGCTGATAAAACTACGTAGAATGTGTAGAGCAATATTATTAGAGAGTCCAAAGAATTATGTGGCTTGTAATCCTTAGAACACTTGTTAGGAGACATTAGGAAATACTTTAAGGACTGAGATTGATATATCTGCGTAGGCAGCTTTCCCTCTTCCACTCCTCCTTGTACTGTTCCCCTCCTCTCCTTTCTTCTTCTCTCCCTTTCCTTTCTTTTTTTTTCTTCTTCTAAATGGTAGTGTCTGCCCTGATACCCTGCTTTATCACGGGGTTGTTATGAGATTAAATAACATATAAGAATTTTAAAAAGCCCTATGTTGTTGTTCATGATTATGATCATTCCTGGGTTATTTTGGAATAAGGATCAAAGATGTTATCGCTAATGGAAACACGGCAATTGACTCCCATAAATACTTCTTTCCTTTACCCAGTATGTGACTGATCTAGGAGTAATAGTGGACTTGTCATATTATTTTTTAAGTAATTGATCGATAATAGTCATCATACATTTGTCTCAATTTTACCGGCATCAGACCTTGTGTGTGTACATGTATCTATATCACAGAATTTTCAGATTATTAGCCATAAATTATATCAGTTTCCTCAAAGAGTTCACTAGTTTGTTGATGCCACAATTATTTGTGGAGTATGACCATAGCCTCTCTTCTTGGTGTCATCTTCCTTCCTTAGCAATTTTCAGTGTAATCACCAAAAGATCTGCTTCTGTTTTTGTTTCTCACTGAATGGCTTAGTCTATTTCCCTGAAGTCCAGAATTATGGGAGCATCCCCCAAGCTTTCCTCAGTCTCTGAGATCATGGTGGCTGTCTTTCTGAACATTCAATGAGGAAAACATTAGTGCTTTCTATATACCCACGGGTCTTGAACTAAAATTAAATCATACATGGAGTATTATTTAAAGGTTGATAATCTTCATGCAACATTGCTCCAGCAAAAATACTTAAAACCCCTTGAACAAAATTATGTTGTATAGCCAAGAGTGCTGTGCTTAGGTTCCAGCTTAAATGCCTAGCATTTGTAACTTTAAGCAGAGGAGTTGCTTCTTATTTGATGTCAGAAAGGAAAAGAGGAAGAGTCTCTCTCCCTCTCCCTCAGTTTGAGCAGGACCATGGGATTCTATCACTTCCCCTTCTCCCAGTCAGTCTAAGGTTTTATCGTTTAATCACTTAATGTCAGTGTTGTATATGAATACACTGTACTTTTAGGACATTAGGTATTCTCAGAGATTAGATACAACATGAAGCATGGAGCTAAGTATTTCTAAGACAGTGGCTGTAGATGCTAATTTAAACTTATGGGGTAAAAACAATGGCCCATGGCAAGCTCGGTAGAGCATCTGTGAGGCCATTCCAAGGCAGGGAGGATGCTTCGCGTAATTAGCGTACACCTCCCTTCCTTACTCTCGGGACCCAGCGGTGGTTGTTCATGACAGAAAACATCACTTGTTATTGTTTTCATTTTCCATTTTCAAGTTTTTGGATTTTTATTTCTGCTAGTAATTTTTTTAAAAATTATCTAAATGACTGTACAGCTTTTCCCCTAAAGGAAGCATAAACTTTAATTAAAAATTAGCTTTTGCTTCTGAGACTTTGAAGTGTAGAAGTTTTATCTCCTTTTGTGGAGATATGACAGCAGATGCTTGTCATAATTTTCCTTTTGTGCACTGGCCCAGGTTACTCTCAGATTTGAGCTGAGAATTGTTAGGAAAGAAAAAGGAATGACAGAGATGCTGTGTTGTCATTTCAGATCATCAATGGAACCCTCTTACTATAATGCAAACGTAATTCATGGAACTCACCCATCCGAGGTGCCAGTCTGATTTCTTCTTTTCCTTTTTTTTTTGACTCTACTTTATTGCACCATTTTCCCTGTTTCATTAGCACTGACATATTTTTTTTGAACTTGCCCAAGCTTATATTTTGTAGCTGATTGTGTTGTTTTAAGAAGTATCCTGTGACTGATGGCTAAGGGTGTTGTCTGACCAGAAATAATCAGTGATTCTCAAGAAGCTGAACGAAAGTGATTAAACTGGTTTTTTACAGAGAGGGTGAGAGTGATGGAGAGCATGGCGAGCAGAAGAGTATGCTGCCACCTTTTCCCAGAAGCTCCCATGGTGGAGGGAAGGCAATGTGATTATTTCCTAGGTCTTCTATTGTCACAGTTGAACATACTATAGTCAAGTCTTTACTTTTTGGAATCTCACATTTATCTTCCCCCTTCCTCTGCTCAAATGTAGGTTTCCTGCTGATGAAACAACACACAGTAATATACTAGGAGACCAACAGTGAGCATTCTGTCTTATAAAAGTCTGGCTTAAGGCCAGTGACATTCTAGGGAAAGTTTAATGCCTGGCTCTCTGGGTAAAAGGTTTTGGTTTGTAGTATTTGCTGACTTTCATGGTGTAAATACTCTCACTATGTCTGATTTCAAGCTACCAGTGTGGTCACTGAATGCAGAGTTGGGAAGAGTTATGCAAAATCAGTTTTTCCCAAGCTGGTGCTAGCTGACTCTAGCACACTGCTGAAAATATGCTAAGTGCTAAGAACATGGCTTGGAACATAGTGAATTACAAATTTATGTGTCTTTTTATCAAACACTATTAATTACTATTGTGATTATTATTGCCCTCTGTCTCCCTCTTCTTCTTTTATGTATATAAGCAGGCATGCATCAGTAATGTGCTGAAAAACTCTAAAAGATATTCTTAATTTGCATCGTTTCCCAATGTCCATGTAAGTATGTGTACAATGGGTGATTTGGACCTACCAGTGGATGTGCACTTGGTCTGCAAAATTCCTCATTTTATAGTTTGTCCTTTCAAGATAGCAGCAAACTGCTCCAACACACAGCTGTCTTCAGAGTTGGTTTCCAGGTATGTCTGTATCATCTCCAGGATTTTGTTCAAAACCATTGAAAGGACATGTTGCAGTTTTAGGTTCCGTGCAAATGAATTTTTTTTCTTTTGAGTAATAGTCTATAAATAAGTTGTTTCTATTTCTTCCCCCAACTCTTCCTTCTTTCTCTATTTGAATAATTATACTTCTCAATTTACCAATTTTTTTCTTTTAAAAATTTATTTATTTATTTGTTTATGTATAAATATCTAATATGATATTTATAGCTGATGTAAAATATCATATTAGTTTCAGATGCACAATGTACTGGATTGGCCTTTAGGTACCTTATAATGTGATAACTACCATAAGTCTAGTAACAATCTGTCGCCATACAAAGTTATTACACTATTGTTGACTATTATTCCCTGTGCTACACATAACATCCCAGTGACTTACTTATTTCATTATTGGAAGTTTGTACCTTTATTCTCCTTCATCTTTTTCACCCATCCACTCATTCTCTCCCCTGTATCAATTATTCTTTTGTCCTCTGTATCTATGAGTCTGTTTATGTCTTGTTTTGCTTGTTCATTTGTTTTCTTTCTTTTTTTCTTTTAGATTCCACGTATAAGTGAAATTATATGGTATCTGTTGTTCTCTGTCTGACTTAGTTGACTTTGCATAATACCCTCTAGGTCTATACATAGTGTCACAAATAACAAGATTTCATTCTTTTTTATGGCTGAGTAATAGATTATCTACCACATCTTTTTTATTTATTCATCTATCAGATTGCTTCCACATCTTGGCTATTATGAATAATGCTTCAGCAAACATTGTTTATAAATAATGCTTCAACAAACATAGAGGTGCGTATATTCTTTTAAATTAGTATTTTTGTTTCTTTGCATAAATACTCAGAAGAGGAATTGCTGGGTTATGTGGTAGTTCTATTTTTATTTTTTTGAGGAATTTCCCATAGTTACTGCACCAGTTTACATTCTCACCAAATGTGTAAGAGGGTTTCCTTTTCTCCACATCCTTGCCAACACTTGTTGTTCATTGCCTTTTAAAAAGATTTTATTTATGTATTTTTAGAAGGGAAGGGATGGAGAAAGAGAGAGAGAGAAACATCAATTTGTGGTTGCCTCTTGTTGCACCACCTACTGGGGACCTGGCCTGCAACCCAGGCATATACCCTGACTGGGAACAGGCGACCCCTTGCTTCACATGCTTGCACTCAATCCACTGAGCCACACCAGCCAGGGCTGTTGACTTTTTAATAATAGTCATTTTAACAGGTGTGAGGTGATATCTCATTGTGATATTTATTTATATTTTCCTAATTATTAGTGATGCTGAATATCTTCCAGATATCTGTTGACTACAAATAGATTTCAGAACAAAATCTTATATTAACATAACTCATCTGACATTTCTTAGAAAGCCTTGTAAGTTTATGGCCTTGGACTTAAACTTATGTATTCAGAAATTAGATTGATGTTCTGGATCTTAATAGTTATAAGCCTTGTAATTGTGAACAAATCCTAAGTCAAAGATAATAAGGGATATTTGAAAGGATAGCTGTGAGGAATGAGGAAGGATGTTACAAATTATGCATATTTAAATATATTGCATGTTCTTACTGTCTCAAGAATCAATATTGTGGCTAATTTCATATCAACTTGTACATGAAGGCAGTGCAGCAGATTCATGGTATAGATTTTTAGTGTCACTAATACTAATAAAGGAAGAAATCCTTAAGCTTAGGACAGCTTGGAGAGAAGCTAAGATTTTGGAAAATAGGATAGGTAGAAAAGAATGCAGAGGGCATCCTAGATAGAAGGAGTATATAAATAAAATAACAGCATGGAAATAAAATCAGTAATATCCAGGGGGAACATTCATTCAGCACATATTCTGTAGTTGCTATATAAGGGGACACCGAAAAACAACGGGAATTATCTTCTGGAGGGTGAGCCCCTTATAGTACAGACTTACTTCACCAGGTGAGTGTTCTAGGAAATGATCTGCATCAGCATGCCAGCCAATGTTGTTGTGTGAGGCTGCAGTTGACTTCACTGAATTTTTTGAAGACTCTTTCAATGTGTTTGCCCATTTCATGATGGGTGATTTACATGATGGGCAATAAGACAGAATTCCTATGTTCACAGGCTCTGAAATCAAGAGAGAGAAGATGAACTAGATTGAAGATTGTCTGAGAAAAGTGAAATTAAATTATGTTGGGTAAATTGAGGTAATTTGGTGGAAGAATGTAGAGTTTGTAATTATCAGATACATAAGAAAAGTCACTGTAGAATTGTTAGTAGGTGAATGACAATTAAAATAGTATTTTGTAGTAATCAATTTAATTGAATTATGCAGAATAGATTGGGACGTTGAAGACAGGGAGAGATAAGAGAATATTGAAATACCTAGAAATGAGGAGAGCTTGATTTGCAACAGACAATTTGGTCCCTGATTGAACATTAAGAAAAAAAAAAAAGAATGAATCAAATTTTTAGAAAAATAGTTGGTGAATTTTTCTGTAAAAAACTGGATAGTAAATATTTTAACTCCACAGATTTCATTATATTTGTTGTAACTACTGAGTTCTTCCACTGTAGACAGAAAGCAGCCATAGACATCATAAAAAAAAAAAGAACAACCCCGTGTTCCAATAAAACTGGCAGGAGCAGATTTAGCCCACTGATTCCAGTTATTCAACCCCTGATTTAGAGTATAGAGAAAATGACAAGGGTCATTGTTTAGGAGAGAGGATTATAGCATCTTTTGAATATGCCAGGTATAGATGATGAAGGAGAAATGTAGGTGGAAATAAGGAAATTCAGAATTGGATTTTGGCTGAGAGCTCAAGCTTGCATTCACATTTGAGTTATTCAGTGTAAAGGTAAGAAGGTATCTGTGCTTTTAGGGTTAAGCCAGGAACACAGAAATAAGAAGCAATCTAGTGCAAAGAATTGGAGAAGGAGCTAAGGACACAAATAAGGGGAAACCCAGAGATTAGGAGTAGCTTTTGGCTAGGATCCCAAATTGTGGCAAGGATGGATGCAGGTGGTGTTTCTGGAGTTCAGGGGTGGGTGAAGTTACAATACTGGCCCTTAGTGAATGACATTTTTCTGTGCCCAAGCCCTTTGCAATGTAATATTTCTATTCTCATCAAGAAGCAAAGTTGACTTTTTCTACCCACATGAATAAGGACTAGGCTTGTAACTTGTTTTGACAAATAGAATGTGGTGGATGTGCATTGTGTGAATTCTGGAACCAGTAGGTCCTACGAGAACTTGCAGTTCCAGCCCTTTTGAAACCTTCAAATCATCATGCTGTGAGGAAGCCTAGCGAAGCTAATAGCCAAAGACAAATTGCTAGACCTGTGAGTGAAGCCATCTTGAACCATCCAGTTCCAGGCAACACATCAAACATGGCATCCAAGTCAGATGGGGGAAGGGAGAGAGATACCCTTGCTTCTTCCATCTTTTATCCTTCTATCTCTCTCTCTGCTTTGTGTCAGTGCCTGCTTACTCCCTACAATGCCTCCATTTGGTCTAACTAAATGAAGCCAGTTGATGGGGGACTCCAATAAATGTGTCTGCAAATGGAGTAGAACTGGGGAAGCAAGGCCAGGATCAATCAGCACAGTAGATTAAGCAAAGGAAAGCACAAGCATGAAGTTGGGGAGAACAGCAGAGGGTTTGGTCCTGTTGTGGTTACAGAGAAAGGAGAGGAACTCATAAAGAAGCAGGGATGGATCAGCCAGATAAGTTGGAGAAGCAAGAATGCAATGTTGAGTTGAAACAAGAAATGAGAGGAGTGTAAGGAAGGAGAGGTATGACAAATCGCATAAAATGATGCAGAGACTTCAGGAAAGGTGACTGGAAAAAGAGACAATTTTATTTGGTGACATGCAGTAATTAGCAACCCATGAGTGGCCTGTAAACATTGATCATTTTTTCCTCCAAATGATGGTTTGAAAGTCCTCAAAAGTTTGTAAAAGTTGTAGGGGATTTATCATTAAAAATGGTAATGGCATCTGTTCTGGTTTCTAGTATGTTTAAATATTTTTATTTAGATGCTAAGTTTATACAAGATTTTCAAATGTAAATCTCCATTAAAAATAAACTGATAGAAATGCATAAAATTAACTTAATGATGTCTAGTTTATGTTTTTAAAATGTCTACATTAAATAATAATAGGATTATTCTTTCTTTCTAGACTGAACACTTTTAGAGGCTTGTAAAATGTATGGAGTGGCTATGTGCACAATTCACTGGATATTAGATGATTGTGTTTGTGATGTGGTTCCCCAATTGAATACCTCTAGCCACTATGTTGATTTTTTAAGAAATTTAAACAAATATTTATTGTATTTTTCCATTACCATTTAGCCCCCTTATACTCCTTCCCCTCTTGCAATTACCACACTGTTGTCCATGTCCTTGAGTCCTTTTCCTTTTTGCTCAATCCCTCCACCCCCAACTTCTCTCCATCCCCACCAGCTGTCATCCTGCTCTCCATCTGTGAGTCTGTTCCCATTTTTCTCTGTTAGTTCAATTTGTTCATTAGATTCCACATATGAGTGAAATCATGTGATATTTGTCTTTCTCTGGTTTATTTCACTTAGCATAATGTTCTCAAGGTCCATCCATACTGTTGCAAAGGGTAAATTTTTCTTCTTTTTTACAGCTGAGTAGTATTCCATTGTGTAAATGTCCCCTAGTTGTTTTATCCACTCATCTACTGATGGACACTTGGGCTCTTTCCAAATCTTGGCAATTGTAAATAATGCTGCAATGAATATAGCAGTGCTTATGTTCTTTCTAATTAGTGTTTTGGGTTTCTTTGGATATATTCCCAGAAGTGGGATCACTGGGTGAAGAGGAAGATTAATTTTTAACTTTATTAAGGTATCTCAGTACTACTTTCCACAGTGGTTGCAGCAGTCTGCATTCCCACCAATAGGGCAAAAAGATTCCCTTTTCTCCACATCTGTGTGAGCACTTGCTGTTTGATGATTTATTGATGATGGCTATTCTCATGAGCATGAAGTGATATCTCATTGTTGTTCTAATTTGCATTTATCTGATGATTAATGATGTTAAACATATTTTCATATGTCTGTTGGTCATCTGTATGTTCTTTTTGGAGAAGTGTCTATTCAGGTCCTTTGCCCATTTTTTAATTGGGTTGTTTGCTTTTTTGGTGTTGAGTTTTGAAAGTTCTTCATAAATTTTGGATATTAACCCCTTATCAGATGTATTGGTGAATATGTTCTCCCATTCTGTGAGCTATCTCTTTATTTTGTTGATGGTTTCCTTAGCTGTGCAAAAACTTTTTAGTTTGATTTTTTATTTGTTTCTTTTCTTCTTTTATTTCCTTTGCCTGAGGAGATATATCAGATAAACTATTACTGAGAACAATGTCTGAGATTTTATTGTGTATGTTTTCTTCTAGGATTTTTATGGTTTTGGGTCTAATATTTAAGTCTTTGATCAATTCTGAATTTATTCTCTTGTGTAGTGTAAGAAGGTGGTCTAGCTTCATTTTTCTGTATGTACCTGTCTAATTTTCCAAATATCATTTATTAAATAAACTATCTTTAACCCATTGTATGTGCTTGCTTCCTCTGTCAAATATTAATTTACTATGAAGTGTGGATTTATTTCTGGGCTCTCTATTCTCTTCCATTGATCTATGTGTCTATTTTAATGCCAAGACCATGCTGTTTTGATTACTTTGACTGTATAGTATAGTTTGCTATTAGGTAGCATGATTTCTCCAACTTTGTTCTTCTTTCTTAGGATTGCTATCACTTTGCAGGGCCTTTTGTGGTTCCATATAAATTTTTGAAATATTTTTTCTAGTTCTGTGAAATGTGGCATTGGAATCTTGACATTGGAATTACATTGAATCTATAGATTACTTTGAGTAGCATAAACATTTAAATGAAGTTAATTCTTCCTGTCCATGAACATGGTATATGCTTCCACTTATTTGTGTCTTGTTCAATTTCTTTCTTCAGTGCCTTATAATTTTCCAAGTATAGATCTTTTACATTGTTGGTTAGATTTATTCCTAGGTATTTTATTCTTTTTTGTAGTGACTATGCATTGAATTATGTTCTTAATTTCCCTTTCTGTTAGTTTATTATTGGCATATAAAAATGTAACTGATTTCTGGATATTAATTTTGTATCCTGCTACTTTGCTGAATTCATTTATCAGTTCTGGTAATTTCTTGTTGGAATCTTTGGGGTTCTTCATGTATAGTATCATGTCCTCTGCAAATAAAAACATTTTTACCTCTAGCCACTATGTTGATTTTGATTACTATATGTAGAGCTAAAATTTTTTTATTGTTAATCACATTTTAAGTGTAATTTATATCCATGCCATTTTTGATAAAGATAAAAACTGAAGTGAATACTAAAATTAATATAATTAAGAGTGTACAAATGATAATTCTCCAATTTGCTTCAAGATGTCCTGTACAACAGTCTCAGTTTTATTAATTTAATAACAATTTTTATATCTCACACCAAAATTTCTGTAATACTTTCAAAATCAGTGTAAAAAAGGAGAGAGGAAGCAGAGGCAAATAAATCCAAGTTAGCTTTTTCACTTATTGCAAATAAAGATAATCTATATCCATAGTGTGACATTTTAAAAGAAATCCATTTTAAAAGAAAATCCTATATTTAAAAAAAAAATATATATTTTTCTTGTCTTATAATTAAAAAACTAAATATAAATAGTGTATGATTCCATTTGTATGATATTATGAAAAAAATAAATCTAAACTACAATATCAGAAAGCAGATCATTGGTTTTGTAGGACCAGGGGTGGGCACTAATAAAATAAAGGGAAATTTGGGGGATGATGGAAATGTATGAACCATGCCTGTGAAGGTTGTTACATTGTGAAATTCATTGAACTATATACCTTTACAAAGGAGGTGTTATATTGAATGTAAATTAAATCACAACATAGTAGATTGTAAAAATTATTATAAGTTTCATAAAAATAACTCAGTTTATCTCATTTTTTTGCTCATTTAGATAATGCCAAATATTATGTTACAAAAACAGCTATTTGTCTGGGGTGAGCAAAGTGAAGTGGCCAAGGCACAAAACTGGGGGGCACTTGCTCTTTACAGGGGCCAGCTTTGCACTTGCAAGTCCCTACATTCTCCCACCTCAAATTCTGTGCACTGAGCACCCCACTTGCCTCATCTTTTTTGATGACTTAATTGAAGTTAAAATTTCATTTTGTCTTTTAACATATATTTGGTACTTAACATTGCCATTAAGTTTTGTCACCAAATAAATTCTTTTTTAAAAAAATTCTGATGTGATTTGTTGGGCTTCTTGAGTGTTGAGGGTTGCAGCCTTTCATTTCTGGAAAGCTCTCAGCCATTGTCTCTTGGAATATTGTTGTCTCTCTCCCTCATGTTTTCTTTCTGCAAAAAATGAATGAGTGTAAGTCAGACCTTCCATATGTATATATTTTATGTTCTATAACTGCTTGTTCATATTCTCCTTTATCTCTTTGATCTGTGTTCTGGGCAAAAGTTTGAGTCCTCTCTTCAGTTCTTTTTAACCCATGGCACTTCCTGTCCATTGACTTTCTAATTTCCATGATTATCATCTTTTATTTCTTCAAGTTCTATTTGGCTATCCAAACTGTGTATAATTTTGACATCCTCATTATATATCTAAAATGTTTCAACAGGCATTCATTTTTACATTTTAAACATTGATAATTAACATCACCAAATGGCAAGAATTCAGTTTTGCTCCATGTGCCTGGTTCCAGACTGAATATAGTCTAGCACAAACTAGGAGATCTATAAATATTTCTTTTTAAATTCATTATTTACATTTTTTATGGGTCAAATTGTATTATTTATTGTTTCTGCTGATTCCTGCTAATGGCAGGATGTTTCCTTGGGTGCTTTGTGATTGTTTTGTCTTTTTCCTTACTGTGAGCTCATGTTTCTTGGAGCTTTATTTGGGAAACTTAGTGTCCTGGGTTTAAGGTGCTTTCCTTTGGGAAGTTTCTGTATTTTCTCTTCACAGATGCCTCAGGGGCCACTTTAAATTCTCAGCTTGGAATTTTTATGGCTTACACAGAGTGCACTTGTCCCAACTCTACATGAAGACTAGCTTATGACTCAGAATTAGCATCGGAGAACTTCTGTCTCTTCACACATGACTATCCAGGCAGGACATCCTACGTTCCTCCTGAAGGCAGACATGAAGCCTTAAGAAAATGAAGGTCATACTCATATAGCTACAAAAAGAAAAAGTTAGCATGTGTACATAGATTTGTAAGACTTAGAAACTTGTGCTTTTCTCTTATACCAATGTCATCAAATGACTTTATTGTATTAATGTATGAGCCTGTCTTAGATCAGCTGTCTAGTGGGCAAACAGAAGAGCTTTCAGGAAGCTAGCACATCCACATGTCAGAGAAGTCTTGGAAATGGGATGCCTCTGGGAATTCACCATGAAGGCTTTGGTGGTAGCCTTGTGTTGCTATTGGTTAGACACTGTATACAGCCATCAAATGAGGAGGAAATACATATATATGGCAATGTACATATGCTATTTGCATCTTTTTCCTGTCCCTAAGAAGAGAAACTGTTATGTGTATAGACTCTTCATAAGTGACCTTAGATTCTCACCACAAAACTTATCACCTGAGAGTGAGTGTGGGAAATTGCATGTATAGTGTTAAAAATGTATTTATTTCCCAGGGATGTTGGCTTCAGAAGCAAACTTATTTTGTAGCTTTCAACCATAAGCCCTGCAACACTTTTAGAATACTATTTAAACATCTTTAGTTTCAGTAGCAATGGCAAACTGTGAATTTTGGAGCAGAGATATAATAATGAACGTTTGCCATCGATGGGAGACTTCATCTAAGACCACACAAACATGTGGGCAGTTGATCTACTAAGAGAGAAATACGACCTTGGTAAGTTAAGGTGACTCCTCTGTTCTGTGGTCAAAAATCATCTGAAACCCTGCAAGCTCGTTGAAGAAGAGAATCCTCTCTCAGCCTACCCTTTGCTTTAGAAAAAGGCCCTCAGAAGGATGTGACTTTAATTAAAGGTCTGTGGAGTTTCTTTCAAAGAATATGTCTTAATGTGTTTGGAGTTCACCTCACTCAGAATAGACTTTACTTTTTTATGTGGAATTATAGCACCTGTGTGTCTCCTTCTCCTCCAGTCCAGAACATAAGAACAACATAGTGTGAGCTGCACCATCTACCAGTTTTATCACTTGTGGGCAAGATTCACTACTTTCAAAGGTAATAATAATTATTATTATCACTGTTCTATTCAATATTATAATTGTTTTATAATTGTTATCATTGTTAACATTATAATTTTGCTTGCCCCTTTTCTTCCTGATTCTCTCAAGATGGTTTAACATTGTAAAGCTGTTTACAAACAATTTCCCATTTCTTTCTTACAACAACGCTATAAGGAAACATTTGACCATTTCCAAGTTATAAATGGGGAAATGGAAGCTCAGAGGCATGAACTGACCTGACTGGGCTCTTATCATCCATTTCAGAGCTAGGCACAAGTTAGGCTGTTGTTCTGCTCCTCCAAATTTCTATCATTCTTTCTATTTTTAACAAGGCTAGTTATTCTTATTTCTGATGTTGGTCACTCACACAATATGGGCCTTTTTTCCAGCAGGAATTATGGAAAAGGTACCAACTACTCAACATTACCTGTTTAAACAATAAACATATGACAATGACTTCCTGGAGAAATTGATGAATTTGTTTCATGTATTCATCCGCCCTTAAACGTGATATTTCAGGATCAGTCTTCTAGGTAAATGACATATTCTCAAGAAACTGATTAAACATGGGAACATTCTCACTTCTTAATATGGCCAGCCCACAGAGATGGGTAGGGGTTATTTCCTGTTGCCCACTCGGGAGAGAATAAAAGTGATCCGTCATGCACGGATAATTACGGTACACAGAAAATGTGCCTATTTTTAAAGCACCATTTTTCTCTCTAAGACCTAAAGCTTCCTAACATCTTATAAAAACCCATTCACCTGATATTGAAAGCTCTGTTCCCTGCACCAAACCTCAATCTCTGACCTGAAACATAATGGCAAGTTCCAAGAAAATGATGCAGCAGCAGCCGCCGCAGTCGGAGCCTGTATTGTTTGCACTCATCCTAGCACGCAGACGACTCTGAATGGAGAGGCAGGTGCTGTCTGATAAAAAACAGTCCCCACAGTGGATGTGGAGAGCAGTCAGAGCACATTTACATTTTTTTTTTTTATTTTCTGAAGGAAATGTTAGATGAGTTTGGAGTCTTGCAATATCCTTCCACAGTTTAGTACCCACCTTCCTTCAACATTGACCAATTCTAATATTTTAAACCTCTGCTTAGTTATAAATGCATACAAGGTGTTCAGATGCAGGCATCCCAGTAGATGACAAAACAATGACAACAAGAAAAATCATCGTCTATTTCAACTCACACCCTGTAGTTAGTGTTAAAGACTATGCTTGTACAATATATTCCTATTTCTTGTTATTTAGAAAGGTTCTTTGGAGTCGCTCTCTAAAGACACAGCAAATTTATTGACAGGATTTTTAAAAATTGGAGCTGGATTTCAGATGAAAACGTTGCCGTCTGCATATCAATGCCAGCAACAAATCAGCACGACAATTGTTCCGTCATTAGCAAAAGCCTGTGAACAGGAGCGGTCCTAATATTAAGCCTTCTGGCGCTCTCATTGGATTTGTGTGGCTTGATTGCATCTTGTTACATTTACAATCTGTTTTGTGTTATCAGCACATAGACTGACAGACTTTCAAATTCACATTTAGAAAATTTGAGAGCAGTTTTCAAAAAACAAACACCCCCAAAAGAGTAATATATCAGCGGCATTGACTTACACTGCCAATAAATAATATTTAGCACTGAAAACACATGATCTAATCCAATTAAAGTGGAATCCTAGAAGATGAGAAATCAAGATTCTTCTGAGGGTTCACATGATTTCACTTTTTGTATGTGGAGTTAGCTCTCTAGCCTACAGTTCTTTTTAACAACTAGGCCATTGTATGTGTTCCTGCCTTTACTGGTGTAAGTGAAGTAGACAAAAATTAATATTTTCCAGGACTTTATTCCTCCAAAATGAAAGGTGCTGTGGAAATGCAAAGATCTCAATTGCGAGTTTCAAATGTGATTATTATTCAGCTCAGACACGTGAAGCAGCTAGTTGCATGCATAGTAAAAATAATGAAGAATATAAATTCCTACTTAGTGAGTATTTATCATGTGCTGGCCCTGAGGTAAGGGCTTTACACTTGCTCTTCCTTTTTATCCTCACAACAACATTATTATCATCTCTGTTTACACACAAGGAAACTGTAGTCACAGGGGTCCAGCAACTTGTCCAAGGTCACACGGCTTGATGTCACAAACAGCACTCAAACTAAGGCTGGTCTGTCTCAGAAGCCTGGGCTCTTCACCTGCTAATTCTGAAAGCCAAGGCCAAGACCCTGTTTTCTGAAGTTCCCTGTCACGAACTATTCCACAAATCATGTGTGTGCTTCACATTTACACTTGCCTTTGGTCTTCTCTCCGCCTAGTGGGGACCCTCAGGTGAGGAGTTTCTTGGAAAGGGGCCCTTGTTGATTCCCATAATCACATCTATCTTTTAGCCAAGAAAAAAAAGTGAGTTAAATCTATTTGGTTTCTTAACAAATAGAAGAGGTTTTAGACTTTGGGCTCTTCTATTATCATGTGGCTCCCATAAATTAACAAATAGAATGTGTTTTTTTCCTCTAATATTCTAATTTGTTATATCAAAATAACTTGAGAATTAACAAAAAATTAACTGAGTTGGTTAAAACTTCCTATTCAGCTCAACATATGTAAACTGAGTGTGTGTGATCTTTGGCCTGCTGAAGCTGCTTGGGGATGAGATAAACATGAGAGCTGCCGTCAAGGAGTTTAAAATTCAAGGGAGAGAAATAAACCCATAAACAACTAACTACTCAAAACAATGGGATGTTTAGAGGGGTAGAGACAAAAATAATTATATGAGTTAAAGTGTATAAACAAAATAATTTTTTACATTGAGTTTAAACTAAAAAAGTCTATAATTCTTACATAAGTTCCATTTTACAAAGTTTTTAAAAACTGAAATATATAAATTTCTGAAGTCAATGATTGATTTTTTCTGATGATTAACTGAGTTACTATGGACAGGTTACTTAACCTCTACAAGCCTCAGTTTTCCCAGATGTGGATAATAATTTCAACTCCAGAGCACTGCTGTAAGGAAGAAGTAAAGCATTTGTAACATCCTTAAAGTAGCACCTGGCATTCACCAGCATTCATTATAGCTTTACCTTATCCTACCTCTTGCCACCAGCCATATTTTTCCTCTTTCTGATTAAAAATGAGGGAGATGCATTTAGTTAATAGTTATGGCTGTAAAATAATAGGCATTTTGAGGGCATGTCTGTAGTAGTACTTATTTAATCCTTTGTGCTATTTAATATATGAAGTGCTTAACACTGACGTTAGTGAGAAACCAGGGTTGTAAATGAGAGGGTGGCAGCCTCCATGTCTACCTGTCCACACACAGACCTGG
This sequence comes from Anoura caudifer, assembly GCA_004027475.1. NCBI lineage: Eukaryota > Metazoa > Chordata > Mammalia > Chiroptera > Phyllostomidae > Anoura > Anoura caudifer. Next base: position 17,101 of record PVKU01004703.1, read on the forward strand.
GGGCACTGTGTTTATTTGAAGGATACTTAGGGGCTCTACTGATCATTCCCCTGATTTGTTTTCTTCAAAGTCATCAGTCACTGGAGAAATGCAACTTCTTAAAAACTTTTTTAAATTACAGCTTACATTCAATGTTATATTACTTTCAAGGGTCCAGTACAGTGGTCAGACAATCATACACTTTACAAAGTGTTCCCCTGCTATTTCCAGTACCCCCTGGCACCATACATAGTTACTGCAATCTTATTGACTGTGTTTGGTATGCAGTGAGCATATAAATGAACAGTTCTTAAGAGTCCTCTCTGTCTGGACTCTGAGTTAGGCCTTTCCATATACATTTACCTTCAGTTCCTCTAACAATTTGTGAGCAAAAGATGCAGAAATGGGAAAGCTACAGAGATAAAGATTGTCTGAGCCAGGCTTACAAAGTTTCTGTTATCTTTTACAGGTGTCAATTCCTCATTGTGGTTTACAGGCTCTTCCTACTCCTACTTCCTCTCTCTTTATCATTCATAGGAGTTTTTCCCAATAAATGTCTTGCTTGTGTAGTCCTGTCTTGGCATCTGCTTCTGGGTTGACCTGAATTGATATAGTTGATACCAAAAATGTGCTGATAAATCAGGTGGTAAGGTGGGTTTTGGACAGGGCTCACTCATTGCTCAGCAAGCAAGCAGCGCCCCAACCTGAGAGTGTAGGACACAGACAGTCCTGGTATGATTGGTGAACACTTCACCAGGGGCGAATTGCAGAAACATCCCAAAGGAGAACACCCTTACAGGGTGATTACTCAGGGATTTGAAAGATATGAGGATGGGGTGTGCAGGGACAGCAGAGTTGGCTTCTTATTACTAAGCTATATTAGTGCTCTGCAGTGGGACAATGAGAAATGGGGCCATTAACAAACAAATGCATTCAGGCTCACCTTGGAGATATTGTGGGTTCGATTCCAGATATCTGTCATAGAAAGCATAGCAATAATGAGAGTTGAAATCTTTTTGTTGGTGGAGGGTCTTGCCTTCAATGTGTAAAAAATGCAACATCTGAGAAGCACCATAAAGCAAAGCTCAGTAAGACGAGGTATGCCTGTACTAAAAGTGAAAGCCAGAGAGACTCTTTCGTAGCTTATTATGAGGTCCTTAGCTCCTGCAGTGCAACTGTGAATGGCTGAAGAGCACAGTCAGAACTTGATAGAGTACTAGAAGCTCCAGAGCTATTTAGATGCCCAGCCAAGGCAGCTCTGGTATGGGCCCTTATTGGGAAAACCGGGGATCTTGAACCATGGGATGGGGACATCTGGACAGATGCTTCTAGTGGATTTTGGCTCTATAGACCTTCCCAAATGTTTAAAGTTTACAGAGATAGCCCATTCCTCTACGATAAGAGTCTGCAATCCCTCAGTGTGGTGTATGGAGATTCAGAGACTTGCCACATCAGCGAGGTTTGTAGATGCCCAGTGGTCAGGGACAGGATGGAATATGCCCTCCAATGTAAAAGTCAAATAGCTGCATCCTGCATCCCCAACACAGGGAAGAAAGCACTGTTCCTGGTAGATCTCCTCAGGTTCAAAGGGCAACACTTTGAACTAGGAATATTTCCCACAACTAGGAATGCTGCTGTAGCGCATTCCTGGTAACACTGGGTTACTCAGAAGGCTGTCAGCTCTGCGTTGGCACTACATCTGGAAAGGGCTCTGCATCAGGTCGAGGCTGCAGGGGGTCTAGGTCCTTAGCTTTGGGATACACCAGACCCTATGGTGTTGGAGGTGTCAGTGTTGGGAAAAGGTGGAGTTTGGAGTTTAGGGCAACCTCTATTAGGAGACACTTCAGGTAGGCCTTTCAGAGTCTGGAGCAAGGTCATGTCAGCTGTAGTGGAGAATCACACGCATTTTGAAACACAGCTCCTACAGTGGTATTGGGTCCTATGAGAGATGGAGCTCTTGACCATAGGATGCCAATTGAGTTCCCAGTTATGAGGTAATTTCTGCCAGACTGGCCAAGGATGGGCCCAGCAGCATTCTCTCATTAGACAGAAACCTATATCCAGAAATGTCACAGCAGTGAGAGAGCACAAGGAAGCTGCACGGCAGGTCGCCCAGACCCCCATGCCACTCACCACAGTCATGTCAGTGATACTACCTTAGCTTACTCCTATGCGTAAGCAAATTGATCTGCATGAGCAAATTGATCTACAGCTGTGAAATGAATAATAGTGTGATTCATTCTATATGAATAACATATAGAATATAGTGTTATTTGACTATACAATTAGGTGGAAGTCTTAGAAATTATATAGTTGAATATTTTGTATTATTATAGCTAGTTTCTCTGGATTTCTCCTTGGGAGGGTCTTTATGCTTAGAACTTTTCCTTACTTTTTGTCTTTCAATTGAAAAATAAGAGGGATTATTTTGTTAGTCTAGGTTGGTGAGCAGCTCTGGAAGGCTTCACCAACGTGACTGAACTATGACAAGTGTCATACCTTTCAAGGCAGAATCAGGAGTTTAAAGTCAGTGCGGTGTCTTTCCAATTAGTGATTGACTCTGTCCCCAGATGGGAGCATTTCACAATTTGGAATAGAGGATAACTGGGTAATTCTAGAATGCAGTTTTTATTTCACCTCCTGTCAGTTCAGAGATGTGACAAACTCCAGTATCTAGGTGACCTGGATTTGGCTTAACTTCTTCCCTGTATAAATGCTGTAACATCTGGAAGTCACTTAATTTGTTTGTGCCTCAGTTTCCTTATCTGTAGGAAGAGAATTTTAGATTTATTTTCTTTTAGCTTTGATTTTAAGTTTCTAGAAACCAGATTTTTTAAATGTAATTAAACCTGACTGAAATGAATATCAACTTCCCCCAAAGTATTTATTTCTTAAACAGTCTCTTAAAATGGTGTTTGAAGGTTAAATAGGTTAATAAATGCATTGTGACTTAATCTTCTATCAATCAATTGTGCTAAGTCCTCATTATTAATTCTTCATTCTCCCTCCAACAAGATGACATAACAATGTCCTACTGTAATATTTTAAAATATTTTTCTGGCAGAGCTAGACCTTGAGAGATATCGATCATAGTTTTAAAATTAATTATCTGAATAGATGGCACATACATAGTTTATACAGCACAGTTTACACAGACGTTGTTGAGAGATGGATGAACAGTATTTACTGCATGTGTGGTGCGTTCTCTGTCCTTACCCATACAACTGCCAAGAGTTGCCAACTGCCTCAAAATTTATCCAAGTATTTTTTCAAAGATTTTTATTTGTTTATTTTTAAAGAGAGGGGAATAGAGGGAGAAAGAAGGAGATAAACATCAATGTGTGAGAACATTGACTGGCTGCCTCTCACACACACTCCAACAGGGACCAGCCTGCACCTGACCAGGAATCAAACCTGCGACCTTTTTCTCTGATGGACAATGCTCAACCAACTGAACCACACCAGTCAGGGCTATCCAAGTATGTTTAAAGTCTATTTATATTTCTGAAATTTTAAAAGTAAGACAATTCCTTAGCTCATTACATACTAGTAAAGTAGTAATTCTGGTGTATTTGTCAAAAATTGGCTCATTCATTCATTCTAATATTTGCCAGAGTTCTTTACATCCACTGATTTGAGGATTTATCAATTCTTTATACTGCTTATAACCTTTGTTTTGAGAATTTGCCATGGAAGAATAATATTACATGAGGACTGGCGTTTGGCAACCTTGAGGAATTACAAAAAAAATCTTGGTTTAAAGGGTTGTAAACAAGAAGAAACTATGCTATGACTGTTGCAACTGTCTTAGAGTAAGCACTAAATAGATATTTGCTGAGTAAAGTGATTAAATTAAAGCAACAGATTTTAGTTTTTAAAGCTCATTGTGAATGGTGATCGTCAAACAAAAAATACTATTGCAAATATTTCCTAGCCAGCAAATGTCATCCCACTTCTCTCCTATTTTTGAAGGTTTTATCAGGCCAGGCAACAACATTGTGGATTAGGATTTGTAAGCCATTTTGTTGGTTAGGAGTCACAGAAAATATGATAATTAGAACACACCGGCTGCACACTACTCCTGTTGGAATTTTATTGATATTATCATTTCATTTTTTTTTGTTTGTTCATTTCTTATAACAGATTTCCCATCTTGGCACTTATGCAGAAATCTTCACTTATTATGGTTGTTTCACAGTTGATTCCATCCTTTGCCTTCCTGTTTTCACAATTTGCCAGCCAATCAAAGATATCTGTGGTTTTAAAGCCTCTGTCAACTGAACAGATATCAAGAATAAAATGCACGTATCCATCCCAAAAGACTTATGTCAAAATCAGTAAGATTGCACAAGGCAGGAACCTCAAATATCATTTTAACAGAAGAAAATGGTAAAAAATTAGTTCATTCAGTATAGTATCTGAACTTTAATAAACCATGTCTTATCTCCTTTGGCCAGTGGACAGCTTCTAATTGGTAAGGGTCCAAGGTAAGGCGGACAAATGCAAGGAAACCTGTCTGCCTGGCTTTATACATCAGCAAGATAGCCCTATCATACATCAACGGACAGGCTTCAAGTTGACAACAGGAAAAATGTGACTCAGCTTATGCAAAAGGGGAAGTCCCAGCATTGGGCACAAACAATGGGCCTGTCATTTTATTGCTTTTCTGGCCTGCCTTACCTTTTCTGAAGATATGCAGGGGCAGAGGACTCACTACTCTCTGGGTCTTAGGCTGAGACACTGACGTTGGTATTGAGGGAGAGACGCTATTTAGAGGGAGAGCGGAGCAGAGGAGACAATGCGATGCCTTCGGTCAGGCTGGTAAAGTGACACCTGAGACTCCAGGAACACTCCCTTTGGGTATGGAACCAGGAGGGCCCAGAAATTGAACAAAAGCAGCATGAAATCCTTCTTAGAATAATGAGTCTCATGGATGAACAAAACAAAGACGGAAGCCTGAGAGAGATAATTATTTTCTCCTCCCATTCTCCCATATCTGCGGTTCTTACTGCAGAGGAGAAACCCCATTACAAGATAGTAACTGCTTGCTCAAACACCCAGTACCATGCATATGTGGTTTGTGTGTTGTGCTCTTTGAATTATAGGAGATTCTAATTTTTAAATTTAAAAAATATTTTTCAACTACAGTTTACATCCAGTATCATTTTGTATTAGTTTAGATCGAGTGAGCTCCCTGATATTTCCAATACCCACCTGGCACTACACATCGTTATTACAATGTTATTGACTACATTCCCTACACTGTACTTTACAACCCCATGACTGCTTTGTAACTACCAATCTGTATTTTTCAGTCCCTTCACCTTTTCACTCAATCTCCCAACTCCTCTCCCCTCCAGCAACCCTCTAGGTCCATACATGCTGTTGTTCTTTTTTATGGCCAAGTAATACTCCATTAGATATATGTACCACAGCTTTTCTATCAACTTATTTATTGACAGGCAGGCACTTGGGTTGCTTCCATGGTTTGGTTATTGTAAATAATGTTGCAATGAACATAGAGGTGATTCTATTCTTTTGTATTAGAGTGAACTCACTGGTTCATAAGGCAGTTCCATTTTTAACTTTTTGAGGCACATTTGGGATATTCTTTAGTAAAACAAATAATGCTGTAGAAAACTTACCTCTCAGACAACTAAACTCTGTCTTACATAAATCACACCACCAAGACCAATGGCTAGACCCCATTGGTGTCAACAACAGAAATAGCCTGTTTTTAAAATGAGCCACTTCAAGGAGTCTGCGGTCTTTGACAGCCGGACAGCATTACTCTGTGGTGTTGTGTTGTTATCAGCTGTCCTGGGTCCCTGCCTCAAGGCTTCACTAACTGCACCGTCTCCAGCTCCTCTTGATTCATTTTTGTAAAGCTTCCATCTTCTTCCTTGCTTGTGCTGTAGTGATAATATGGTACATGTGAGAGATTAAGGCTTTTCAGTGAAACACACACTTGTTAGCAGGAACCAGGAGAAGTGGCTAAATAAATGTTGCTGGGGTTTCTGAGTATTATCTGACAGATAATGACAGCTGTAAAATCATTATCGGTAAGAACATGAGCTTTCTTAAGTTTCATCCCTTTAGAGTACATTGAAAAGTATGTTTATTATTTTTGACTGCATCATTTCTAGAGTACAGCAACCATATATTATTATTTTCTTGCCACTTGTGGTTGTCACGTTCCGGCCTGTGGTGTAGCAACACCCCAATTCTCCAATGATAGAATCATAGCTCATCTTTGTGTCATTGGCGCACAGGACCTAGAACATTATCACATATATTTAATTGAATGAATAAATTTTTAACTGTATTTTTATTGGCTATGTTGAAAATGCCCCAAGGAAAAGAGAGATATAATATGATAAGATTGGTAGAGAGCAAGGATTAACATAATAAAACTGGAATTTCTTCTCCTGGGCCAGAAATTGTAGTTTTGATTGTTCTCCTTTGGTTGACAAATAAATATAGAATGAAGGAAATAAAAGCAGTTAAAAGAAGTCTTTGCAGGGGAGAATAATGGGGGGAAATGGAGACAAATGTAATTGAACAACAATTTGAAAAAAGTAAAAAAAAAAGAAACTTAAAGTCTTATGTATGTTAAAAAAGAAGAAGTCTTTGGTGGCAGCAAAGAGACTGTGTGAGTTTTAAATGTCAGATTTAGGTACTTTAAACTTATTACAGAGAAGAACATTTAGCAAATAGGAAAAATCTGACTTCATAGTACCCACAAGATTTCCAGAACCTTCCCTGATCTCAGATTAGAATGGAGCACTCTCTCCTCTCCTCCCCACCCCCACCCTGTTCTTGAGTCCTGAACTTCTTCTTTCTCTGTTCCTGTTCAGTCTCCCACGTCACACAACAGTAACAGAATGACTAAAACCTAAGCTGCTTGGCAAACTTACCGCAACTTCTGAGTCCCAAGAAAGCCTGCACTGGCTGAAATTCCTCTCCTGAGTTGGGAGAAGAAAGTGTGATGCATCTTTTCTCAATATCTGCTTGGCTAACTTCATCCTCTCCTTCACGTCTGGTCAAATCTCACCTTCTCAAGGAGGCCCACTCTGACGATTCTGTTTAATGCTGCAACTGCCAACCTTCAACCCTGTCTCCTAACCCTCCTGACCTTTCTTATTCTATTTTTTTCTTCTTTTGATGGCATTTACCATCTTCTAACATACTAGCATGTCTATTTATATTTATTTTCTGTTCCTGGCTCCCACTTAAATGTAATCTCTGCAAGAGCAGGGATTTTAGTTTGTTTACTAATGTATCCCAAGCATTAAGAATTATATGTAGCACACAGCAGATGCTAAATTAAAATTTGTAGAATGAATGAATATCAATCCACTGGCCCTCTTTTAGCTAAGTTCTTGAGTGGGGCAGTTAGAATCTCAATGGAATTTCATAGGGTTCTGTAGGAGAATTGTAACTTAGTCCTTACACAGGATGGCAAGCCACAAATGAAATATCAAGTAGAAGTTCCGTTAAATTCAATTTATTAAGATTTTTTAAATGCCTGTTCTGGTCCCAGAACTTTGATGGGTTCTGGAGAGACAAAGATGAATAAACTGTTGTTTCTGCTCTCAAAGACTTTACTGTCTGTTAGAAGAAGAGATGTATAAATAATACCTTGCAATACATTATGATTGGTGCTAAAATATAAATATAGCCGAGAACAATAGGATGGGAAGTTCCACCGAATGTAGAACAATTCCATAGAATAGTTCTCTGTCCTAATAAGGTAGCCAAAGGGAGAGGACTGAAGGGCAAGGAGGCACCGAGAAGAGATCCGATATGCACTATCAGCTTCTCTTCCCTGGTTGGAATGGTGTTGTTCCCTGCCTTTGGTATGGCAAGTCCGGTCAGCAAGTGAAGTTGGAAGAATGAATTGGTAAACTGGAGCTCACCTATGGAGTCTCTCAATTTCCAGTTCACTAGTTGACAAAAGTATAGGTCTCCTTCCCTTTTTCATGCGAGTTTCATACAGGTTTTAGGTTTCACAAAACCTGTATCTTCCCAGACTGCTCGGAAAGGTTCTACATAAATTTGTCTCCTTGTGATAACTTCTCGTAGAGTCATTTTTTTTCCTGTTATTCTAGAAAAACAGTCCATTTTACATTTTTGGGTATTGCTTTACTCTTTTGTTATCTGTACCTTGACTTATCATTTCTTAATAATGAGAACCAGATGGCAGATGACTCACCAGTACAATCATTATGACTCTCTTTGCTGCTCACAAGTTCAGATTATTGGCCTAAATGTTCTTACCACTTCGGCTTCAGATGAGTCAGATGACTTCAGGTGGTGGGTTAGTATCACTGCTTTTTCTCCCCTAACTGATTCCAAGTATCTGCCCTTTAGGTCTCATAACTGTTTAGAAGTTATGCTGTTGAGCAGATACTCTTTTTATTGAGAAGAGTGGGGAGAAGTTCTGTTATTGTGGTCTCTTGTTTCTATTGACTGGTGAGAGTTTGTTGTATTAGTCATTAATTACCCTAAATATTTAAAAGCCATTCAAAGACCTCATGAATGAAGACAAAGTATATCTTAGGCATCTGCCCCTATTTACTGTGTTCTCTGTGGCTTTGGAAAGTGAGAAACAAATGACTTATATCTCTTCTTTGTGAAATGTTACTGATTTCTTAAGACAGAGGCCGGGAAACACAAGGGAAAGTACCTAACCATCTGCCTACAATGTGCTAGTCAGTTCCTTTGGGTTAGCTTTGTTTTTTACACCCAGCTCCTAACACAGGACTGCACATACACAGGTACCTAATAGATGCTGTGAGCTCGTGAACAGAAGAAGGCATGCATTGGCCTGGCTAATGGGGTGAGGAACAGCACGGAACCTGGCAATCCAATTTCTATGCCTGTGGGAAGGAAAATGTCAGTCAATTTTCTGCTAATGATAAATATTGTAGGATAAAATGAAGAGCTGGGATTTTATTTCATGTTCAACTAAAGTATCTTTGTAGCGAACATCAATTGGACTGTAGAAAGAGAGGTGAGAATTTTCTTAAGCCTTCTTATTATAGGTCTCTTTCACCTTGGCTAGCACATGAGTGTAAATTTAAGGCTGAATCTCTCAAATTGTATTCTGTGGATTCCTATGCTACTATATTCCAGGCTCAGCTGTCACTGTTCATCTCCTTACCCTACTTAATTTTTCCTATAGTGTTTATTAGTACCTGAAGTCACATATTATTTTAGTCTTTACTATCTTCCTTCATCACTAACAGTACAAAACTCATAGAGGGCAGGAACTGGTTTGTGCCCCTTTAGATATGAAAATAGTGTTTGGCATATACCAGATACTTCATAAATATTTGAATAAGTGAAGGAGTTTCATGATATTAAAAAAAAAGCCTTCTATAGACAAATTCATTTTGAAAGTACTAGATAAACAAGTAAATAGATTTATCTACTACAGGACTCCTGGGCATTTTAACAAAGTTAACAAATCTCAAGAGAGGGGACATATGCTGGGTTCCTCCAACTTCTTTGACCACAGAATTTTTTTTTCAGCAATCACGTCATAATGTAACATGAGAAATAGATCTCAGTGGAGAGACCAAATAGGGGAGATATTAGAGAGGCTTACTGCAGCAGGAGAAGAGCATGCGGGGTGCTTGTCAGAGTTTCTAGAAGACAGGTTCCAGAAACCTGATCTTGAATAGTGAAGACTAGGGATGAGGGGAGTTCAGAGGAAGAATGGTAAAATTAGGGAGGACTTGCAAAGACAGATTTTGCCTACTTCGTTTTATTCCCCTTGAATGTACTGAAAGGATACCACAGAATATGTGTAGAATTTTAGTTTGGCAGTTGTTTCTTTCAGTGCTTTGAAAATATTATTGTATTGTTCCTTGGTTTCCATAGTTTCTGTCGAGAATTTACCTAGCATCTTATTCTTATTTCTTTAAAGAAAATTTGTCATTTTTTTTCTGATTTTTTTAAAGATATTTCTCTTTATCTTTGGATTTTAGCATTTTTTTACCTCTGATTTCTCAGGTATGATCATATTTGCATTTTTCCTGCTTTAAGTAACTTTCTGCTTTATTTTTTCCGGGGAGACCCTTTGCATATTGGGCACATCAAACTTTAATTTTGTAATTTTTGTTTTTTTCACATTTCAGATTTCTGTAAGCTCTGCTGGGTTCTTTGTCTTTTAGCAATGGTCCTATTATCACCCTCCCCTCCCTTCTTGCCCAGTCCCAGGCTCTGACAGTATAGAGGTGGATGCAGAATGTCAGATCACTTCCCTGTAGTTCTCTTTTTTGAACCTGTCCCCCTCAAGTGTCAGTTGCTTTGGTGTCTCCTTAATATCACCAGATTATCTCTGGGGCTCTTTGTTTTATCAGAAGGGTGAATCTGCTAAAGCTACTCCATTATACTTAGAGGTAGAGAGGCTACCAAATTAAATTCTGTTGACCATTCATTTATTGAACATTGGAGTGCCAGAAGTATGAAAAATGGTTTATGTATCTATTCGTTTATTAAACACACATATTTTTAAACACCTGCTAAGTGTCAGTACTTTATACACAATGGTTATCCTCATAAACCTTCAATTCTGGTGAGTAAGGTTAAAGATAAACAATAAATATTACCCATCTTCACTTACAGATGATAAAACCAAGACATAGATTTTTTTAACCTGCCCAGATCCAAATGGTTAATGAGTGATAAACCAGAGTGCGTACTCAGCTCTCTCCAAAGCCCTATTTTATTCAGTGCAAAGAATATTTATACTTACTTGACCTTTCCCAAGAATGATAACTTGACTACATATTTTGAAAATCTTGGGAGCCCTGGCTGGTGTGGCTCAGTAATTGAGCACTGGCCTGCGAACCAACGGGTCTCCAGTTGGATTCCCAGTCAGGGCACATGCCTGGGTTGCAGGCCAATCTCCAGTAGGGGGCGCTTGAGAGGCAACCACACATTGATGTTTCTCTCCCTTTCTCCCTCCAGTCCCCTCTCTGGAAATAAATAAATAAAATCTTTAAAAAAAAGAGAAAATTGCCTTAGAAAATCTTGGAAAAACTGCCTACATAGGCTTATGGTATTATTCATGAAATAGAAATACTTTTTTTATAAAGAATTTTATTTTTTGTAGATGAATGTCTGTTCTGTGATGGTCACTTTAAAAAGACCCATTCTGCTTTCAAAACCAAACAGTGAAATGGGCAGAAGTTCCTGTGCAGGAGTGAGCCTCAGTTTGCAATGCTTATCCCCATTGCTTTCATTATTTCTGGCTCTTGTTTTTGTTAATTCTCAAGCTATACCATGGCCCCCTGTAATCACCGGTGAGTAGTTTGGTTGTACTTCCCTGCTTGACTCTAAATATACTGCTCAAGACATGATTTTGGTTTTTGCTGTTGAGCTATACATACCACAGGTAAAGGTGAGAAGCCCATTTCTGTGTAGCTTTCCCACCATTATGACTGAATGGCATTAGGCATATATTTAAATATTTCAGCTGCTCACTTAGACCATAAGTCAAATTCTTTGCACTTGAGTTCCCTTTGGCTCTCCAGACACACAGAGTAAATTCTTTTTTAATCTGGCATTTATTTTCACTTGACTCACTTTTAGAGTCTTCTTCATTTTTTCTTTTTCCTTGTCATTTATAACTCTATTAGCTTGGCGACACCATTCATTTTGTAAGCAGTGCTTTAAACACATTTCATCTATCAGGATTAATTTTGCTGAATGCACCACCAAATAAATACATTAAAAACAACTGTAATACTTCATTAATCAAAGTGTCAACTTCCACAGATGTAAAATGTCCCCCACCTTAAAATTTTCTTCCTTTGCTTGTGAGTGCTTGCTTGCCTGTTTGACTAAAATATAAAAAGTGATATAAAATGCTGTCATTCTATTAGAATATGCATGCAGGATTTGAAGGTGCAATCCATTATAATTAAGGCTAATTAATTATTATATGGTCAAATGAGCAACAAATGCACTTGCAAAATCTAAAAAGTTAATTATTTGAAAATTGCTTAATCAATTGTACATTCAAATGCACATTTGTTCTAGCATGCAGGCAGTTCACACTTTTGTAAGAGATTAGTCTACATAGAAAAAATACCATTAAAGTAAAACATTTTTGAAATATCTCTGCTCTATTGGGAAAGAAAATACATTAAGATCAAATGGAACTGATTCTTCAAAATCAAAACTGTTCTTTAGTAAACAGTGTTCAAAAGAAAAAGTATTAATGTGAACATTCACATACAATGAAAAAAAGAAATCAGTCTAGATTACTACTTTGTGGGAGACACTCAACCTGAAAATAATTAGAAGGGAATCTCCACCATGTTAAGTGGTCTGCCACCTATACAAATTCCCTCCAAAGGCCATATCCAGATGGAATTGCACTCTTTTAAAAACAAAACTAGGATTGTGTAAGGATGCACAAATCCCCAGTAGACTAAGTGGTTTCAAAGGAGCTGTTTTCATCTTCAAATTTTACAAAATGCATAACTTAAAAGAAGGGCAGTAGGCACAAGAGAAAGTTACAGTGGCAGCAACAATAAAAACTGTAATAAAGTAGTGTAGTAAAAACATGAGTTTCCTAAAAGAGCCCACAATATATTTTATGCATTCTTTTGTACATTCCTTAGGGAATCAAATCTATTGAAAGTAGAGAAAATGTTTTATTGGCTCCTGAATATCAGAAATAAGATTCTATTGTTCATTCAAGGTGATTTCCAGAGTAGCAGGAGCAAAGTTGCTAAATTGGGAAAAGGTGGGTGGAGGCATGGCGTAGTAAAGACATAGAAGTAAAATAAACATATTCTACTGTAACTATTATTCATTTTTGGAAAAGAGAAAGTTAACTTGCATACATCAAGGGCATCAGATTTGTGTTGGCTCTGAAAAGCAGACTCCCCAATATGGTCTTCCTGTGATGGCTAGTGGAGAGTCACCAAAGGTTTCTGGCTCAGAATTATAACTTCATTTAAGCTAAATTAAAAAAAAAATCTCTTTAGGACAAATTGGAGAAATAAGGCATTTGTGACAGGGAAAATTGTTTGAGATTATTTAGTCAATTATGGTAAATGTGTCTGAACTCTGAAGAAGAAGATGAAGTAATACATATTAGAGTCATTTTAAAGATTGAATCACCATGACAGGAACAGGTAGGTAGAAATACTTCAAATATTTAAGGTTCCAACAGGAGAAAAGTGATGGCATCACAGGAATAAATAGAAAAAATGGGATAAATACTATATTTGAACTAAAGATAATAAGTTTAGCATTGGAAACTTTGAGTTTGAAATGAGAACAAGACAAGTGCAGAAAAAGAAATGAGTAGAACTGCTCTCACTGCTTTAAGGTCATCTAAATCAGAATGGGTCTGCTCAAGGAAAGGCATTGAGGAGGAAAGGTGGTCTAAATATGAACCCTCAGGAGACAGAGAGTAAAAGGATAAGAGGAATAAGGTGAAAAGAGGAACCAGCAAAAGAGGTGGGAAAAAGACAGAAACAAGAGGATGGCGAGAATAGCATAGAATCACATGAGGCAATGGTGGAGATGGTAACCTACAGCAAATCATCAGGAAGGACAGAATTTCTAAGTGAGTAGTTAATTGGAGTTTAAAAACATAGATAAATAAGATTAAGGTATAAAACAGGGTTGTGGGATTAGGGTTTTTTCCTTTTATTTTTTAAAATTTGTTTATTTTTATTTTTTATTTTTTTAATATATTTTATTCATTATGCTATTACAGTTGTCCCCTTTCTCCCCCATCATTCCCCTCCACACCCCCTCCCACCCACATTTTTCCCCTTTAGTTCATGTCCATGTGCCATAAGTTCTTTAGCTTCTACATTTCCCACACTATTCTTGCCCTCCCCCTGTCTATTTTCTACCCACTGTCTATGCTACATATTCTTTGTACCTTTTCCCCCTCTCTCCTCCTCCCACTCTCCTCCTCCCACTCTCCTGTTGCTAACCCTCCATGTGATCTCCATTTCTGTGTTTCTGCTCCTGGTCTAGATGTTTGCTTAGTTTGCTTTTGTTTTAGGTGTGGTTGTTAATATCTGTGAATTTGCTGTCTCTTTAATATCATATTTTTATCTTCTTTTTCTTAGATAAGTACCTTTAACATTTCATATCATAAGGCCTTGGTGATGATGAACTCCTTTAACTTGACCTTATCTGAGAAGCATTTTATCTTCCCTTCCATTCTAAATGACAGCTTCTCTGGATAGAGCAATCTTGGATGTAGGTCCTTGACTTTCATGACTTGGAATACTTCTTTCCAGCTCCTTCTTGCCTGTAAGGGCTCTTTGGAGAAATCCGCTGACAGACTTATGGGAACTCCTTTGTAGGTGACTGTCCCCTTATCCCTTGCTGCTTCTAGAATTCTCTCCTTCATTTTAATCTTGGCTAATGTAATGATGATGTGCCTTGGTGTGTTCCTCCTTGGGTCCATCTTCTTTGGGACTCTCTGAGCTTCCTGGACTTCCTGGAAGTCTATTTCCTTTGCCAGATTGGGGAAGTTCTCCTTTATTATTTGTTCAAATCACTTTTCCACTTGTTGCTCTTCTTCTTCACTTTCTGGTACCCCTACAATTTGGATGTTGGGATGTTTAAAGATGTCCTGGAGATTCCTAAGCCTCTCCTCATTTTTTTGAATTCTTGTTTCTTCCTTCTTTTCTGATTGGATGTTTCTTTCTTCCTTCTGGTCCACTCCATTGATTTGAGTCCCAGTTTTCATCCCATCTCTATTGGCTCCTTGCGCATTTTCCTTCATTTCACTTAGTGTAGCTTTCAATTATTCATCTAATTTGCAACCAAAATCAACCAATTCTGTGAGCATCCTGATCACCAGTGCTTTGAACTGTGCATCTGAAAGGTTGGCTCTCTCTTGGTTGCTTAGATGAATTGGCTCTGGGGCTTTGATCTGTTCTCCCGGTTGAGCCATTTTTTTTTTTTTTTGGTCTGGTCGTGGCTGTTACATAGTGAGGGGCAGAGCCTTAGGTGTTCTCCAGGGTGAGGCAGCCTGGTTGCTAGGTTGTGACACTGTATGTGGGGGCAGTGTCCCAGAGCGAACAATGGTGCTTGCTCCACTCTCTCTTGGATTCCAGTCCCTTCTGCTGCTTCCCCCAAGCAAGTTGGGCCCTTCTGGTGCTGATTCCCATGTGGGTGGGCTTGTGTATGTTCTAGGACCCTGTGGGTCTCTCCAACAAACTCTCCTGTGAGGCTGGGAGTCTCTTCCGGCACCTCAACCCCCACAAGTGTTTTTAATCAGTGTTTTTAGGTTTTATTTCCTGGTACTGGGGCCCTGGGTTGTGAGGCCTATCTGGCTCCCCGTTTTCACCTGGATTATCTGTGTGCTAATGTGGGACTGCCTGGTCAGCCAGCCACATTGAGCAGCCTCACTTGGTCTGCCATTGCCACCCGGTGACCGGGGGGTCCTCTAGCCGCCGCCTGTACTCCTTGTATCTGCCAGCTACTGCCTGTGCACCCGGGTCTGCCAACCTCCACTTTTTTTCTGCTGCGACTCTGCCCTACTTACTGGTCTGGATGAATCATTGTCGGACTTCCATACAGTTCAATTTTCTATCAGTTCAAGTTGTTTTCTTGTTTCTAAATCTTTGTTGTCCTTGATTTTGGTTATACGAGGAGGCACAGTGTGTCCACCTATGCCTCCATCTTGGCTGGAAGTTACTTCTGTTTGCTTATTTTTAGAGAAGGGAGAAGGGAAGGAGAAAGATACAGAGAGAAACATCAATGTGTGGTTGCCTCTTGCACGCCCTCTACTGGGGACCTGGCCTACAACCCAGGCATGTGCCCTGACTGGGAATACAACCACTGGCAACCTTTGGTTTACAGGCCCACTCTTAGTCCATTGAGCTACACCAGCCAGGGCTATTTTTATTTTTTTAAATGTATTTTATTGATTACGCTTTTACAGTCATCTCATTTTTTCCCTCTCCTTTATTCCCCTTGGTTCTGCACCTCCCCACCTCCCCATAGCATTCTCCAACTTTAGTTCATGTTCATGGGTCATACATATAAGTTCTTTTGGCTTCTCCATTTCCTTTACTATTCTTAACCTCCTCTTGTCTATTTTGTACTTACCATACACTTCTTATTCCTTGTACCTTTTCCCCCATTCTCCCCCCACCCTCTCCCCTCTGATAATGCTCCATGTGATCTCCATTTGTGTGATTCTGTTCCTGTTCTAGCTGTTTGTTTAGTTTGTTTTGCTTTTTTTAAAGGTTTAGTTGTTGATAGTTGTAAGTTTGTTATCATTTTACTGTTCATATATTTTTAATCATCTTTTTCTTAGGTAAGTCCCTTTAACATTTCATATAATAAAGGCTTGTTGATGAAGAACTCCTTTCACCTGACCTTGTCTGGGAAGCACTTCATCTGCCCTTCCATTCTAAATAATAGCTTTGCTGGATAGAGTAATCTTGGATGTAGGTCCTTGCCTTTCATGACTTGGAATACTTCTTTCCAGCCCCTTCTTGCCTGCAAGGTTTCTTTGGAGAAATCAGCTAATAGACTTCTGGGCACACCTTTGTAAGTAACTGTCTCCTTTTCTCTTGTTGCTTTTAAGATTCTCTCCTTATCTTTAATCTTGGGTAATTTCATAATGATGTGCCTTGGTGTGTTCTTCCTTGGGTCCACCTTGTTTGAGACTCCCTGAGCTTCCTGGACTTCCTGGAAGTCTATTTCCTTTGCCAGATTAGGGAAGTTCTCCATGATGTTTTCAAATAAGTTTTCAATTTCTTGCTCTTCCTCTTCGCCTCCTGGCACCCCTGTGATTAGAATGTTGGCATGTTTAAAGTTGTCCCAGAGGTTCCTAAGCCTTTCCTCATTTTTTGAATCATTTCTTCATTCAATTCTGGTTGAATGTTTATTTCATCTTTCTGCTCCAAACCATTGATTTGAGTTCCAGTTTCCTTCCCTTCCCTGTTGTTCCCTGTACATTTTCCTTTATTTCACTTTGTGTAGCTTTCACTTTTTCCTCTATTTTTCGACCACACTCAACCATTTCTGTGAGAATCCTGATTATTAGTGTTGTGAACTGTGCATCTGATAGGTTGGCTATCTCTTCATCACTTAGTTCTATTTTTGGAGTTTTGATCTGTTCTTTTATTTAGGCCATATTTCTTTGTCTCAGTGTGCCTGTTATACCGTAAGGGGCAGAAGCTTAGATATGTGCCAGGATGAGGCAATCCCTCTCTGTGTTGTGGTGTTGTATGTGGGGGAAGGGTCTGAGAAGGAACAATGCCACTTGCTCAGCTCTTAGCCAGTTTTCAGTCACTTCCCCAACTTCCCACAAGCAAATTGGGCCCTTCTGGTTCTGACTTCTGGGTGGGTTTGTGTACATTCTAGGACCCTGTCCTAGAATGGGTCCCTCCATTGAAGGGACCTGTGGGTCCCTCCAATGAAGTCTCTTGTGAGGGTAGGAGTTTCTCCTGCTACCACAACCCCCACAGGTTCCTACTGCCAGAGCTTTTGAGGCTTTATTTCCCCCCACTCAAACCTTGGTTGTGTGGGTGTCTTGCATGCAAATGTGGGACTACACAGTCCACCAGTGGCCACTTTGCTGCTTTTCCTCTCTACCCCAGCTTCTTGTCTCTGCCCTTCCTACCAGTCAAAATGAATGTTTTGACTGGTAGGAGGGGCAGACTTCCATACAGTTCAATTTCCTGTTCTGGTATATTTTTTGTTTTTAAACTTATTGACTGTCTTTTGGTTGTGTGAGGAGCCAAAGTATGTCCATCTATACCTCCATCTTGGCCAGAAGTCAGGATTAGGATTTAGAATAAATGTCAAACAAGTGATGTCATTAAGTAGAAGTTCTGAAGAATATAATGAGACAGTCAATTTGTTCTTTAGTAAACAATTACATATTTTGCTGTGTATAATGCATACTTTTTCCCCAAAGTTTTGAGGGAAAAATAAGGATGCACATTATAAATGGGTAGTGCCTGAAATACCTTTTATCTGTTATGTTTTGTAAGTATTTGTTACATAAAATTTCTTGTACTATATGTTCAAAAATAAATGCTAACATGTCTTTATAATACAAAAACAAGTATCTAAATAAAAATAAATGCAATATTGAATTAAAAATGAAAACAAAAGACTTTTTCCTTGAAAGTTTGGGCCAAAACCATGGGTATGCATGCATGGCAAAATACAGTAACATTACTGATTGAGCACATAGCATGTTCCAGATACAAGGCTGGGTAATGTGAGTCATGAGTAGTACTCTTAAGGAGCTTACATTCTGAGTTGGGAGATGGAAAGAATAACATAATGCAGCAAGTGATCATGCTCAGAAGAAAGATGTGCTCCGTAATAGTGTTTACCAGTTGCTACTTGGTAAGAGAGAAAGCTCCATGGACAGAGGATTAAGCCAAAGGCCTTAACAAAAGGTAGCCCAAAGCTTGAATGTAAAGAATATGAAGACCTAGGCAAACAGATAAAGGTAGAAAAGAAGGTACTCTCGGTAGGAAGGGCTGCATGCTGGGAAAGTGTTAGGTGTTATGGCAGAAATAGTCTATTGCCTTTCAGTGTTAATTCTGCAACTCTCTATTCTCTGCTCACAGAAGCCATATTTATTCAGGTGGCAATAGAGAACTGATTTCAAGAAGTGTAGGCTCTTATTCTAACTTCAGGGAATGTGTTGTGATTGGTCTAAATTAGAATGGTATTCTCATGTACCTTTGCATTTTATTGGTCCACGGTAGTCATGTAATTTTGTTCTGCCAATGAGAAATAAGTGAAAGTTTACTTTATTTCTTAATAAAAAGTGGCAAACTTAGTTGGCCCAGACTTTTATTTCTTTTGGCTTCCCCCCCTTGTTCTGCTGGTAAAATAAACCAATTCTTCAAGGAGCAGCACCTAACTTTAACCGTGTTCACAAGCAGTGAAGATAAAAGTCTAAACATTGCATTTGGCTGAGCAGAGAGAAAAAGCCCTAGTCTGTGTCATTGTCAATGAGCAGCTGCTCCAGTCTGAAATATATTTCTCCAAACTTCTTGTGTTGTGAGGAAAAAAATCTATTTGCTGCAACTCTAACAGACTTAGATTTTGGGCAGTTATGACACTAAGACACTAACAAGTTATATAGAATAGGCCAAAACTAATTTTGGATAAGGTATAAATATATACTCTTTAATTGCATAATTAATGGCAAGAACTAAAAACTATACAGGCCGGAGATAGTGGTGTACCTGGGTATCCCAATAAGTGCATGGAGAACAAACAAAATAGGCTTTTTTTTTTTTTTGAGGGCTTTAACCACAACATGAGAACTTGAGCATCAGTTTTTGTGAGACTGTGAAATTCAAAGAAGGAAAAAACCACTCTGGAAGCCACCTAAAGTGAGAGTCTAATAAGAAATCTCTTCTAAAAAGATAGGGTCAAAGATGACCCTACATTCACAGTATGTATTGACTAGAAATAAATCTGTCTCCTCTTCCTTTTTGGGAAAATATAAAAATTGCCAGTCTTAAAACTCAGCAGTTAGTAGAAAAATTAAAATAATTATCTTTTGATATTTATAAGTATAATTCAGTTTTGTTACCCAAATTCATGCTGCCTGGCTAGCCAAAAATCCAAGTCAAGAATTCAGTTTAAAGTGCTCCAGTGCTCCTAAACAAAATACTCTACCTTCAAACTGAGCATCAACACTTTTCCATAGACAAAGGTACAAGGCATATGAACCATGTATAATAAAAATGTTAAATATGAGGAAATAAACTATCCTATGTGAGAAAGGAAATGGAAACAAATATTCAAACTATATATTTTGGAACTATAGGACACAGAATACAAAAGTATAAAAATATATTTCAATAAATAAAATCTGAGCAAACTTGAAAAAGCACAAAACAGAACTCCTAGGAATAAAAATTATAATTATTAAAATGAAAAACTAATGGATTAGTTGAATAATAGATTACTTACATCTGAGAAAAAAATCAGAATAAAAAAATGAAGAGATGCTCTTAATAGCTCAGAGGGACAAGGAGATAAAAAAATCAGAATAAGTTAAAATATAGAATCAAACACATATATATGTGTAAACATATTTAGTTGATATTTATTTTTGTAAAAAGAGAATGAAGCAGAGGAAATATATGAAGACATCGTAGCTGAAAACTTTCCAGAAATGATGAAAGATACCAATGTAATCCAACAACTTCCAAAGAAGAAAATTTAAAAAATGTACACCTGTCTGCATCAATGTAGAACTGAATATCATCCACTTCTTTTGGGGACCTTTGCCCACCCCCCATTAAGGTATTAGACTGTTTCTTTTGGTGGTGTCCACCTGCCATACGGTGGGTTGGTAGGCCTGTGGGAAGGAGAGAGAAATATCCTTGCTCCAAATGGGCTGATTTTTCATTTTGCGCTAGGCCCTGCAAATTGTGAAGCTTGTGATGCCTGTCAGAACCGATAGGAGCAGGCTCCCTCACACCACCGATAGGGTGTAAGGTAAGAGGACAGTCATGTGTCGCTGAACAGAGAGGATGCATTCTGAGAAATGCATCATTTAGGCAATTTCATTATTGTGCGAACATCACAGAATACACCGACCCAGATGGTACAGCCTATACCAGGCTGCAAACATGTACAGACGTTATTTTACTGAGTACTGTGGGCAACTATAACACAATGGTATTTGCATATCTAAACATAGAAAAGGTACAGTAAGTACACAGTATAAGTGATAAAAAACAGTTCATGTGTATAGGGCACTGACCATAGATAGAGCTCGCAGGAACGAAAGTTGCTCTGGGTGTGTCAGTGAGTGGTGAGTGAATCTGAAAGTCTAAGACATTACTGTACACACTACTGTAGGCTTTACAAACACTGTGCACTTATGCTACACCAAACTTATAAAAATATTTTTCTTTCTTTAATAAATTAACCTTAGCTTACTATAACGTTTTAACTTTCTAAAACTTTTCAACTCTTTTATAACAACACACGTTAAAACAAATACATCGTACATTAGTACAAAAATATTATCTTTCTTGATGTCCTTATGCCATAAGCTTTTTTATATTTAAATTGTTATTTTTTTTAATTTTTCACTTTTTAAACTGCTTTGTTAAAATCTAGGGCACAAACACACACATTAGCCCAGACCTACATCAACATCACTGTCTTCCAGCTCCGTATCTTGCCTCACTGGAAGGTCTCCAGGGGCTATAGCACACATGGAACTGTCGTCTCCTAGGATAAGAATGCCTTTTTCTAGAACCTTTTGAAGGACTTGCCTGAGGGTCTTATTAAGGAAGTATCACTCTTTTCACAAATATGTCCATGGTGGTTGGCTTCCTTTGCTTTTTTTTTTTTTAAATCATAGATTTGCTTGTAAGTAGATACTGGAACATGAATATTTCTCTCTATTAATAAAAGCCTTTTGGTGTTGGAGCCCACATTTTCAAACTTTGAAGGAGCTTTTGAGGTATGAAAAATCTTCTGCTAAACTTTTGACTGTGAATTTTCCTGGGTCTTTTTTTCCTGGGCCTTCTTTTTCTTCTGCAGTTTCCTTTTATCTTGTCTCCTCTTCAGCCACGCATTCCCACTCCAGTTCCAACAATACCTTATCAGTCAGTCCCCCAGGAACCATCTTGAGGAGCTCCTCATTGTCATTCTCATCCACACTCAGGCGAAAGTTCCACCTGAAAGTTTGCCACCCAAAACACAACTGTGTTAATTTTTGCAACCTCCTCGTCCTTGGTAAATCCTCTGAAGTCATGGACAAACCTCCTGAGTGTTTTCTTCCAGATGCCAGTCATATATTCTTTGGTGACATCAGGCCCAAGAAGGCTGTCGTAATCCTTCCAGAATTGTATCCAATGTTTTCTCAGTATCTTCCTCAGCTGTATCAACAGCCTGGGCAGAGGTCCTCACCAATAAAAGGAGGATGTCTGAGAGCATTATCAACAATAAGCAAAATCTTGAAAGATATGTTATTCTCTAAAAAGTTTTTCTTCATTTTGCTGGCATAGCAGTTCAGGAGGGCATCTTGGAAAAAGAGCTTGACCATCTGTGACTTCTTATTGCTCCTGCAGTGCACTGGCAGTGTGGTTTATCGATATGATTGAAGGCCCTGGGGTTCTTCTGGGGCCAAGTTACAGAGGTTCCCATCTGCAGTCTGAAGCATTGCCTCATGCAAGACTGCTAACTTGTCCTTAACAGCCTTGAATCCTGGCATGGGCTTGGCCTTTTTATGGAGGAAAGTCCTTTCAGGCATCGCATCCCAGAATAGGGAGCTTTGATCCATATTGAATATTTGCTCTGGCAAGTAATTTCCTTCCAGAATCACCTTATCTAGAGTTTCCAAAAATTATTCTGCTGCCTTCATATCAGCACTGAAAGACTAACCACTCAGTTTTACATGATGAAATAAATAACGATTCTTGAATTATTTAAACCTCTGAGAGCTAGCAGTAAATTCAGTATCACAGTTGGTTCCAGGCTTTTTGTTCAACATCCCAAACAAACCTTTTGCTCTGGCCATGATTATCATGATGCTAAGAGAAATATGCTCCTCTGTCTGGTCTCCAGTCCAGGTCATTGTAAGTTTCTCCAGGTCTGACATAGGCCCTTCTCAATGAGGCAGATACTTTAACAACTTACATCACTTTGTTCTTGTTCTTCAAAATCACAGCCATGGTGGAAGGGGATATACCAGATTGGCAAGCAATAACCACCACTGATTTTCCACCTTCGTAGTTCTTAATCACTTTTAATTCTGTTTCCAGGCCAATTGCTTAATGTGGCCTCTTACCGGCAACTTAGCAGTAGATTTTGGATACTTAGGACCCATGATGAACAAAACACTGTGAAATTAAATCAAACAAAAGAGAAAATGTTGTAATCAAGAGATAGGTAAACACAAGGTACTTTATTTTTTTCAGTTTTTAAAATTTATTTTTCAGTTGCAGTTGACACAATATTACATTAGTTTCAGGTGTACAACACAGTGATTAGATATTTATATTCCTCATGAAGTTATCACCCCGGTAGGTCTAGGACCCATCTGACATCATACATAATTATGACAATATTATTAACTATATTTCCTATGCTGTACTTTACATCCCCAGATCTGCTGTGGCTTTGTTGATTTCTCAATTGTTTGTATCTTTTCTTTGTTATTTATTCCTTTTTTTAAAAAAATACATCTTCCTTTACTCTCTTTGGATTTAATTTGATCTTAATTTTTCTAGTTTCCTGAGTTGGAAACTTAGTTTTATTTGAAATCTTTTTTTGTGTGTAAATTCTTTAAGTTTTGTATTAGGCACTGCTGTAGTTGCACTTCCTAAATTTTATTATGTTATATTTTATTTTTATTCGATTCAGATAATTTCTAATTTCCCTATGGTTTTCTCTGCAACCAAGTTCCTTAAAATGACATGCTAAATTTCCAAGCAATTAAGTATTTTCTTGTTTCCTTTTTGTTACTGTTTATTAGCATAATTTCACTGTGGCAAAAGAGCATATTCTGCATAACTTCGATGCACTGAAAAATTTTTGACTTGCTTTATTTACCTGAATATGATCTATTTTCAGTAAATGCCTCTTGTATA
Organism: Anoura caudifer; assembly: GCA_004027475.1. NCBI lineage: Eukaryota > Metazoa > Chordata > Mammalia > Chiroptera > Phyllostomidae > Anoura > Anoura caudifer. The sequence goes on from PVKU01004703.1 coordinate 40,683, forward strand.
CATAATTGCTATTTATTTTGCAGGTGTTTCATAAATGCAAATGTTGGTTAGTAGTGTTGTGTAACTTTTATATATTCTTGCTTTTTTTGCTTAATCTATCAATCAGAGTGAATGGGTCATATTAAAATCTCCAACTATTTTTACAGGATTGTCTATTTATTTTGAATTCAAATTGATTTTTGCTCCATAAGTTTTGAAAACTTGTTGTTAGATATATACATTAATACTCGTATTTAGGTCTTTAAAGTGAATTGACCTTTTTTAGTTTAATATTTGATTTTATCTTTTTTATTGTATTTTCCCCATATCCCTCTGCCCCTAACAATTACCACATTGTTATTCATGTCCATGAATCATTTTTCCTTTTATCTCCATCTCTCCATACCCCAAACATGCCCCAACCATGCCCCCCCACAGCTGTCAGCCTGCTCTCCATCTATGAGTCCGTCTCTATTTTCCTTGTTAGTTCAGTTTGTGCATTAAATTCCACACATGAGTGAGATCATGTGGTATTTGTCTTTCTCTGGCTGGCTTATTTCACTTAGCATAATGTTCTCCAGGTCCACCTGAAACCAGAAAAGCCAGTGTTTGCGCTGCCTGCCACATACCAGACCCAATAAGCAGAGACAGGGATTGAATATTTATGGGTGCTTTATTCAGATGGCCGGTGATCTGAGAAGATGGAGAGTTTGTACCATAATGGACCGTCTTACATTTCCTTTCAAACAAGCCTTTTTATAACAGAGAATGAAGTGGGGTGAGGGGTTTTGAAATTCAGGGAAATTTAGTTTACAAAAACTGCAGCATTCTTGCCCTGAGCAGTCAGCTGTCATCCTGGTGGGAGGGCATCTGTCTCTCCCTGGAACACAATGGCTTGGATGTCTCCAGCTGTGCTCCAGGAGATCGGCTATCTCTCCAGGGAGTGGTGGGCCCTACCTGTAGTTCCTGAAACAATAACTTTAACATACACATTACCCACTAGGCTTATTTACTATTTACCTTAAACTAAAGTTTTCCAGCTCTTGAGCCCCCTGTCACATCCATGCTGCAGAAAGTGGTGAAATCTTCTTTTTTATGGTTGAGTAGTATTCCATTGTGTGAATGTCCCATAGTTATTTTATCTAGTGATGGACACTTGGGCTGTTTCCATATCTTGGCAATTGTAAATAATGCTGCAATAAACATAGCAGTGCTTATGTTCTATTGGACTGGTGTTTTGGGTTTCTTTGGATATATTCCTAGAAATGGGAAAACTGGGTCAAAAGGAAATTACATTTTTAATTTTCAAGGTATCTCCATACTGCTCTCCACAGTGGCTGCACCAGTCTGCATTCCCACCAGCAGTGCAAAAGCATCCTCCTTTACTCACATCCTTGCCATGAACTGACTTTTTATTATTATGATTGAAGATTTGTCTCATGCTGCTTTTATTTATTTATTTATTTATTTATTTATTTATTTAACTTTTATTCAATTGATTGGGGTGTTATTGGTTAACAAAATCATTAGGTTTCAGATGTATAATTCTATAATGTGTCATCTGTATATTGTAGTGTGTGTTCACCAGGCAAAGTCAAGTCTTCTTCTGTTACCGTTTATCCATCCTTTATGCTCTTTTACCTCCCCATCACCACTCTTCCTCTGCCAATCACCATAATGTTGTCTATGTCTATGAGTTTTGTTTTTTTTTTCTTAATCTCTACATCTTTTTCACCCAGCTCCCAACCCTCTTCCCCTAAGGAGTCAGTATCTTGATTGTGCATGATGGTGTTGCACTGTCAAAGGAATGTTTGAAAACAGAAATGAGGGAAGGGTAACAACTGGAAAGATGCAAATGACTGAATTACTGCAGAGATGAAAAGTGCATGGGGACAAGGAGTTATTGATAATGAGATCGTTATGGTATAACTGAAAGCTACAGGATGTTTCAAAAAATTTAACGAGATAATGATCAAAGCAAAGAGGTTCCTTTATACAGAAGGCACCATACACAAGCCTAGATTCTGCAAGTGAAAGATTTTCCCCCTCTGGTTACAGGGTTCCTTTCTTGCTCTAGGCTAGGCTGCAGCCAGAAAGATAATTAAGAACAATTGTGCACATGATCTTTTCTCATTAAAACCTTGGAACACATTGTGTTTTAGTTTCCAGTGCAGCACTCAGGTTCTGTTTTAACACATAGGGTAGCTGAAACATTCTGAGAAGAGGGAGAAGGGTTGGTGGGGATGGTGGTGGGGGGGCAGGAATGGTAGGGAGGAAGAGAAGGGGTGAGGAAAGGAGAGAGAGGGAGGAGGAATCAGTGAAGAAAGAGGAGGTGGAGAGAGGTGAAGAGTCCCACAGGTAGTGAAGAAATACAGGTCGATGCAAAAGAGAATAATAAATTGAGCTAATTCCAGTTACTGGTTGGTTTAAATGGGAATTGTGGGTCAGTCAGGAGCCTAAACATTTATTATAGCAATTGTTCCAATTATTCTTAAATGTTTGTGGAATTAAAACAATTTTAAAAAAGTGCTGCTGCAAGAAGAGGTGATGGAGATGATAAAACATTAATGGTCTAAAATAAGGAAGCAAATCATTTATAACAGATGAGGTGAAACGAGGACATGTGGACGAGTGTTAAGGCTCAGGACGCTGCCCTGCCTGCGCTGTCGGTGGCACCCACCCTGCCACAGGGAAGTGTACGAGAGGGGAGGCAATGCTTCCCTGCAGAAGGCACCACTGCACCACACCTCTGCCTCTGCTGTGATTTTAGTTCTTGTGCATGCTCTACGCTAAAGATGAGTAATTATTTTGGTGCTCTTTACTTTTGTATCTTGTTATAAGATTTAAAACTAACATTTAACTATGTCTTGGTTTAGTAAGATCAGAGTTGGCCATGGTCTCAAAATACAGGTATATTTCCAAAAGGATACGCACAAAATTGTTAACAGTGGCAACTTGTGTGAATGAATTTGGTGCTGGACAATGCTTTCACCTTTCACATCACAAAATTTTGTAATTTATGGTAAAGTTAATTTTCAATTTAACATTTTAAACATTTTTCTCTTTCCTCTTCTACCCTTCCATAGGAAGTATTTCTTGAAATTACAAAATAGATACATGCTTATTATAATAAGTTATGGTAATTTATTTAATCAATTTCTATTGAGAAAATTTTAAGTTGTTTTTAATTTTTTGCAATGACAAACACTGTTAAGATGATTATATTTCAATGGTCACATGTTTCTGTATTAATGTAGGATAAAATCTTAGAAGTAAAATTACTGGATCAAAGCAATTGTGCACTTTTATTTTTGAGAAATACCACGAAGTAGCTTCCTGAAATGTTGTGGGAATTTATAATTCCACCAAAGTGAACAATTGTGCTAATTTTTCCTTACATTTACCAACACTGGATATTATTATTCTTTTAAATTTTGGTTGTCTTATAAGTAAAATTAATTTCTTCTTATTTAAATTGGAATTGAATATTAGTAATGGGAATTGTTTCATATGCTTACAAGTGGTTATGTTATTTAAAAAATAATTTGTAAGGGCTTTATATATAAAGTGATATTTACCCTGTATCATACATATTGAAAGTATTTTCCTCCAGTGTCTTTTACCTTTGTTTATAGAATCTTTTCACATAAAAATATTGTGGTTTTATGTAATCAAATGTGTCCACATTTTTCTTTAGGGTTTCTGGGTTTTATATCATGATTAGAAAGAATTATAAAAATATTCTCATCTATAAAATTGCCATCTTCTTGGTGAAGAGTAACACTCAAAATCTAGTTCTGAAATATATAGGACTATTTTACAGAGCTTTAGGTAATCAAACTGACAGAGAATATGAGCCAGCTTAAACTTTTTTATAAATTATAAAATTGCTTTAATAGAAATCTACCTTTTGTGTGTATCATTCCTTCTTTATCATTCCTTATTTATCGTTCTAACATTACAGTCTCCAACAGCAATCACATGCTACTCAGAAGGCTAAGTGAACGTTAACAGACATTTATATGACCAAAAAGGATAAGTCCTCATTTTGCAACTCCTGTTGTGAATAGACTACCAGGTGCACTCCCTCTTTAGTGAAGAGGTCATGTTGCGTGGACCATTTACCAGTATATCAATTTGTTCCCATGGAACCAGCCAGTGAAGATGGAGATGCGCCTCTGCATCAGAGCTGCTGTGAGTGACAGCCCTGGATAGTGCATTCCTGTGTCTACCATCACCAAAAAGGCATTGCTGGAGGCACGCTAATATTGAATGAGCCACACTGTGCTTTTCCAAATGAGTATGACATTGCCAAAACTTGAAGAGAGAAAAGAATATATAAATTGCTATCAGTTACTAAATGTGGTCATTTTGTACAGTTATGTCTGGCCATTTTCCTATCCTAGCATGTGTAAACCCTACCTGTCCTTTAAAGCTCAGCTCTTTCTCTCTATGTCTACTTCAATCTTCCTATCTAGGATTCACATATCAGTTTTCTGAATTTTAATGTCCCTGTATGTGCACAACTCTTCCCCAAGCATTTATTTCTATCTTACTTTGTAGTTATTTAAATAGCCATGGCTTATTCCTATTAGAATGTAGACTCAGTGGGGAAAAGACATTTGTCTACATGAACTTGACATTTCCTCACAGTGCTTACTACAATGATATTACTCTTCTGAATAGGTAAAAAAACAATTAAACTACATTAGGGAGAAATACAGGATCTGCCCAGAAGGTATACAGTCATGTACTATGAAAAATAGAGACATTTACTGAAGAGGATGTAAGATACACAGGACAATGATGCCTCAGTGCCCTTCAGAGTAGGCACTTTGGGGCCTCACACAGTTCTGCCATTCACCATCAGCTGCCCTGTTATATTTCCCTATCTTGCATTGACAGTCTGAAGTCTCTTTCTGTTCAAAGGTGATTTTAGTTTGGGAAAAGCCAGAAGTCACAGGGCACCAAATCTGGGGTGTAGGGGGCTCAATCATCTGGGTGATTTGATGGTTTGCCAAAAAACTCTGCACAAGATCTGATGTGTGAGCAGGCATGCTATCATGATGAAGCTGCCAATCACCAGTTGCTCATAGCTGCAGCTTTCTGAATCATCCAAATCATTCTAATAGTTTCCAAGGAGGAATGTTCAAGCTGAATGCAAAATTTGATGCAGATTCATTGCTCTACTCATTCAGTCATTTTGAATGTGATGACCACACAGTACACATGCTCACTCAATAACATCTACCATCCCCACTGACTAGCACAGTGGAGTCGTCATTGTTCATGCATGTGCATTCCAGTCCACTCTTCTTGGCTGCCAGGTTACATGGATATTGCACAAACCATTCTCATTATATTAACCGTGACTGGACTTTTTCTATACAGACCTCATACAAAAATTCAAAATTAGAACTTGGGAAAACAAAGGCCAGTAAAATTTTTGAAAATCTAATAGCTAACTTAGTAATTCAGTTGGAATGGCTAGCAAACAGGGGAAAAAAGCCTAAACTTTTTACTTTTTCTGTGTGAATATCTGAAAAAAAAATCTTAGACTGTTATGACTTATAGTGACCTGTTTGCTCTTTAAGGCATTATTCAATAACCAAAATAATATAATTTTATTTTATAAATTAAATATTAAGTCACAGCAAATAAGGACACAAAATAGTCCACTGAGTTAGGAAGAAGAGAAAATTAACATGTCTAGCAACCGAATTGTGTTTTAAAATTTATGAGTAGTCTTTCTATCTGGAGGATATTTGGTCATTGATATTGCTGATTCAGGCAAGCCCAACTTCATATAAATACAACTAATCTTTTTGTTAAATTGATTTTTTATTGTACTTTTCCATTACAATTACCCCTCCTATACCCTTGTCTACCTCCACCCACCCCTTCCCACATCGTCACCATGCTGTTGTCCTTGTCCATGAGTTCTTTCTCTTTTTTCCCCTTTTTGCTTGATCCCTCCATCCCCCAAACCACAGCCCCCACCCTGCCAGAGTTCTCAGGCTGCTCTCTATGACTCTGTCTCTATTTTGCTTGTTAGTTCTAATTTTCTTTCACATAAATTTTCAGTGTAATATAGTAACTGTAGAGCAAAAAATATTTTTTGTATTAAAACAGGATTTAATCTTCTCAAATAGGAGTGAAAATGGTATTTTATAATTTTATTTGAACCACAGGGGTTGGTTTGGGATTCTTTAAAATCTACATTGAAGCCACACACACCTCCTGGGTGTGTTTGAATTCAAAGCAATGTGATTATCTGCAGTGAAAAAATAGCTAATTAAATTGCTATCATTTCTCAGTCATCAACAGAGAATAACCAATAAGTGATTTGAGAAGGAAGGGAGAATCTTATATAAGCTGACACTGATATTTTAAAAAATTTATTTTATTGAATCTGTCTCCTGATGATTAAAATAGAAATTCCTGTAGCAATTATGGACTCTTTTATAAATGACTATTTCATAATTTACAGCTTGCCAGGAGCATCTTTAACTGAAACATGTGTGTAATTCACTCTTCTGGCTCATTTCCATCCCATCCTCTCCCACTCTATATCGCACATGTCAAGTGCTCTGAGCTGAGAATATATGTTCCCCTTTGACAGAGAAATTGACCTACCATGAGAGAATACCACAGGAATTCCATAGGTCAGGCATCATATTTCATTTCTAATCACTGGTTTCAGCATCCTGCCTCATCTGCTGGTTTTCTATCCCTATCTTAATTTTTCTGAACTATCAAAGTTATATGATGTGGATAAACAACTCAATGAATAAACTTGAAATTTAGCTCCTTTTCTATTTATTTTTCTCCTCCTTTAGTAGGGATACCAATGACCCCTAAAATACACAAAATGTGGGTATTAATATATTTTAAAATGATGGAAAAATGATTTGGACACATATCAGTCCCGAATCCTTCCCTGAACTATAAACCTTAAACGTAGGACAATACTAAAATTTCTCCATCCAGTAAAAAAATATGCAATTCGGCTGCAATGTAGCTCTTATCTTTACTAGTAGTACCAGTTACCTTAGTAAGTAAGGTAACTGTTCTATTGTGTATGGTAATATGGGGCTGAGGAAAAGTATATAGCCATATCAATAGCTCTGGGCCTATCTAGGGGTGGGCTACATGTCCAGGAAGATAATTTGTTTGTTAAAAATGTATTGCTTGCATGCCCTGCCCAACCCTTTTCAATGGTCTGTACTTTGCAGGTTTCCCAACATGCACCTGGGGACAGGGCAAGGCATGAAGGCAAGGAAAGAGCATGATCAATAGACGAAACTGCAGAAGATATTGTAACATGAAGGGCTAGCCAGAGAGCCATAAACATGAAGTGACTGTAGAGATATGATGCTAAGACAGCATCCAGGGCACACCTGATGGTCAGCCATCATGAATTCAAAGTTAAATCAGTCAAAGTCCAATGCACTGGGGGACTAGCATAGGCACTGACTTAGATTTAATTACATTGTGATTGACTATGTGAGGCCTTCAAAGGGAACTAGGTATGAGGGTATAGCAGGTTATAAAAGGGAATAGTTACAGTAATTGACTATGGAAATTCACCTTATCCAGGGAAATATGAAGTAGTGGTGGGAGGTGAAAGAAAATGAAAATCTGATGGTGGAGGATCCCAGTTTTATGAATGAGTGGCTGATGTAAGACAGAGGACAAGATCCCTGGAGGCAAGAAAGTCAATGAACAGTTTCACATTCTATTAAAATTGTCTGTTTCTACCACTAGATCACAGTTTCTCAGCCTTGGCATGACTGGCATTTTGGACTGCGTAATTCTTTGTTGTGTGTGTGTGTGTGTGGGAGGGGTGGAGCAGGGGGCTGCTCTGTTTATACTGTAGGATGTTTAGCAATGTTTTTGACTTCTAGCCACTTGATGTCAGTAGCACTTTCCCAGTGGTGACAAATCAAAACTATCCCCAGATATTATTCCCTGGAGGATAAAATCAGCCTTGTGTGAGAACCATACCACTGAACCATGGGTTTCTTATTAGGAATGTACCTTTTTTTATTATTACAATACTGATATTTAAACAAATACTTGGGCACATAGTGAAAACTCAATAGATGAGTGCTAAACTAAATATTTTTAATAAAAGTCAACATGTGCTGTGTTGAGGGTGTCCAAGATCACTCCCAGGTTTGGCAATACACTTGGAGAGCTCATAAGACTGGCATATACTCATTCACAGCTATGATTTATTATAGCAAAAGACACAAAGTGAATCAGTCAAAGGAAGAGGCACATGAGGTTAAGTCTGGGGAAAATCAGGTGCAAGCTTCAGAGAAGTCTCTCCTAATGGAGTCTCACATGGTACCCCTAATTCCCCCAACAAGAAGTTGTGACAATGCATTGCTGGTCGTTCCCAACCAGGAAAGCTTATTTAAAAACTCACATCACAGTGGTTTTGGAGGTTGGTCATGAAGGCACCCTTTTCTTGGCACTCAAATTTACAAACTCCCAGAAGAAAAGCAGGTAGGTATTCAGGGTAAACCACATTTTTTCCGTATTTTAAGAACAGTGAACCATTTTTAACAGTTATAGAAAAAGTGGGAACCCTCCATCTAGTAACGCAAGTTCCCAGACACTGACTAGGGGGCAACCTTTGTAATCAAGACTTTCCAAGGCTAGAAGTCAGGTCTGCTATGTTAACTCCTTTCTGTACAGGGGACTTACATGACACACAGCCTAGTAAAAGAATGCAATTTCCACCTCATTCCTTTTCAAAACTCTTCATCTCTGCCTCATCTCCCATCTTTTTTCTATATTAATTTGAGAGAGAGAGAGAGAGAGGGAGAGAGAGAAATATCTCTAGTCCAACATAACACTGCTGTACATACAGCATTTCTTTAGAAAGAAGTAGTTCAGGGATCATTTATTGTGTATGAGGAATAATGACAGGAATCCTCTAACTCTCACTCCAACCTGCCCAAAAAAAAAAAAAAAAAACCACAAGATTTTTCATGTTAGTTCATATAGGTAGAGAACAAAAAAGATTTTATTTGCATACCCTGTCATAGCTGCCTTAGGCCTAGGGCAAAATATACTTAATAGAATAAACTTATTTCTGAAAGTAAGGTTAATTGGAGTAAAAATATTAACATTAATTACTTGATTTGTTGGCCAGATAAAAATATTGTCCAGTTACTTAAAGCCCTGTCTCAAAAAAATAATCATAGATAATTAACAATTCTCACAATGACAAAGAGTTTATAATAAAGGTTACTCTTCACAGGCCATAGCAGAGAATGGAAACTGCAGGAAGGTGAAGCGCTGAGCTGTTTTCTGTGCATTCACCTCTTGATCAATAAAAAATGCCCTCTTAGAAGCTCTAATAGTAATAAAAAATGTGGGACTTCAGCAAACTAAAAAGCTGCCTTACAGCAAAGGAAATCATCAACAAAATGAGAAGGCAACCTACCAAATGGGAGAAAACATTTGCAAAATGTGTATCTGATAAGGTTTTAATATCTAAAATATATAAAAAACTCATACAATTCAATAACAAAAAACTGATTAAGAATGGGCAGAGGATCTGAGTAGACATTTTTTTCCAAAGAAGATGTACAGATGGTCAATAGGTAAATGAAAAATATGCTCCAAATCATTAGTCATCAGAAAATGCAAATGCAAACCACAATGATATATCACCTTACAGAGTGGCTATTGTCAAAAAGACAAAAAATAACAAATGTTGACAAGGATGTGGAAAAAAAGGGAACCTTTGCGCACTGTTGGTGGGATTGTAAACTCATGCAGCCACTGTGAAAATAGTAGGGAGGTTTCTCAAAAATTAAAAGTAGAACTGCCATATGTTCCAGCAATACTCTTCTGAGTATTTATTTATCTCAAGGAAATGAAAAGACTGATTCAAAAAGATATCTGTACTTCCATGTTCATTGTAGCATTACTCACAATACCCAAGACATGAAAACAACCTAAGGTCCTTTGATGAATGAATAAAGAAAGTGTGATGTGCGTGCGTATTCAGAACAAAATGTTATTCAGCCATAAAAAGTTGGAAATCCTGCTGTTTGCAACAATATGGATGGATCTTGAGGGAATTATGCTAAGTCAAAGAATTACAAATGCATGATCTCACCTCTATGTGAAATCTAAAACATAAAAATAAAAAGCAAGACCTCCCTCCCCCCACAAAAAATACAGAGAACAGATTGGCATGGTGGTTGCTGAAGGTGGGCAATAGGGGGTGGGTAAAATGGGTGAATGGGGTCAAAAAGTACAAAGTCCCTGTTATAAAATAAGTCATGGGAATGTAGTGCACAGCATGGCGACTATAGTTAATAATACTGTATTGAATATTTAAATGTTGATGAAAGTAAATCTTAAAAGTTCTCAAGACAAGGAAAAACATTGTAACTAGGCAGGATGATGACTGTTAACGAGACTCGTGATCACTTCACATGTACAAATATTAAACTGTTATGTTGTAAACAAGTGAAGTGCTCTGTCAATTATACCTCAATAAAAATAAAGACTAGAAAAATATGCTCTAATAAAATGCAAGTAAGTAACAAAGTATATTTTGGAAAAATTTTGAAATATGCTCCAACTTTTATAGGGGTAATTAATTTATAAAACAGTCAGTTCCATGGCCATTAAAAGAATGGAATTAGATAGACCTTGGTTAGAGTCCAGGATCCTTCACCTAGTGTTCCTCACTTCTGAGCCAGGAACAAGTTCTCCAAGCTTCAATTCCCACATCTATAAAATGCAGTTACAAGACTACCTGCTTCCTAGGTACTGAGTAGCAAAAGAGATAATACACATAGGCACATAGTCTGTCCTCACAGCACTGGCCCACAGTACGTTCTCAAATTTCAGCTCCTTCTCTAGTGCCACATTATTTGCTATTGCTATTAAGTATCCATGCACTCATTCAAAAAACTTCTACTTGACACTAGACCTTGCTCTAGGTTGTAGAAGCATATCAATGAACAAGAGTGCACTGTGAGGATAGAAGCCATGACTAAGAATCTAATGGGCAAATAAATATGTGATCAAACCAGTGATTACTATGGTAAACAAAAGTAACAAGATAATGAAAACATAACCCATAAATTACAGGGATACATTAGTGTGTTAGATGCTGGTTTTAGGATCCTGTAAATTAGCACATAAGGCACATGGATCTATTCCATTTTATAAAGAGAAAATAGCCCTATAAATGACTAATTATGTATGTTGTTGACATGTGAGAGGTGGATAACCACTTGTTTACATTGCATTGACAGGAGGAAGAGGTGGTACTTTCTACATCTTTCCCTAGATGCACAGATTGAGGTTCACAAGTTACTTTTAATATTTTGAGAAAATTTTAATTTAAAAAAGTTTAAAGAATTTATTTCCATACAAGGAGATTATTTCAAAAGTCCTTAGAAGAAGTGATGTATGTTTGACCAAGATGTCAGAGGAAGAGGAGAAACAACAAGAATTCTCAGTCAGCAATCAGTGCTTGTAGCTGGTGAGGTGCAGACAGCAAGAAAGAGAAGGAGTCAGGGAGAACCAGATTTCTGGCTGACTAGGCAGGTGGCCTTAGCTCACCGAGAGAAAACAAAAGAGCGATGGAGTGCTCAAAACTGAGGGAGTGGGGTTTGGCCTTTGAGCATGTTGACCTTAGGCACCTACAGGACATCAGAGAGGAGAGATTTTTGACAAGATGATCTCAATCTCAGGAGAGACATCAAGATTGCAGATAATACTGGGAATCGAACCAGTAGCCTTTGGGTTCCCAGGCCTCAATCAACTGAGCCATACCAGCCAGGACGATTGCAGATAATACTGACTGTCACAGTTTATCATTTGCTTAGTTGGAGTCTGCTCCATGGCAGGCACTTGCTGGGCCACCCACCTCTTTTCTACTGATCACCCATCCACTTATCCCCTGGCTCCTATGCCCCTCCTTCATACTTTGTGATTACAAGTAACTTCAAGTAATCCCATAATCTCCATTTCAAGCTATCGGCTGTGCTCACCACTCTTCACCATCTTCATTTCTTCCATCCGGTGCTCTGACTCCAAACATTCCTTTGCCTCACTGCAGCCTATCAATCTACAACGCCCCATTGTCAATTCTTTACCCTCTCATGTTCTCACTTTGCCTCTTGCCTCGTTTAAATTCCCACCATTCTCCCTTGATGACTCCCGTGGAGCCTTACTTTCTGTCCGCTCCCCTGCAGCTAGGGGCTTTCATGTGACTCATTTCTGGCCCATAAACTGTTAGTAGAAACCTGGTGGCTTTGTGAGCATGTGTGTGTGTGTGCGGGGTGGCTTGGGGGAAGTTTTGGTGTGTCTCCTTCCTCTCCACTGTGTCCTGTTTTAAATGAGGTCATGATGGCCAAATCCTTGGAAAACTTGTTGCAACCAGGAGAACTGCCAGGATGTGGCCTTGACATACTGCAGCAGCTGAACCAAAGGCAGCAGCTGCATTTCTCTGGGCATCTTCTTATGCAAATGCACCCCCAGTTTGAGTCAAAAAGCATTTCTAAGTAATATGCCCCACAAAAAAATATTTTGCTGAATCTGTGTCCTTTAGAGTGTTTTGTGTTAGGATTGATGTTTTTCACCAATATTCTGCCGCAAGCAATGGCGGAAGCTTATGTTTAACAAAAGAAAAACAGATTTAGATCTGGGTTTTAGAAAGAACTCTCAGTTGGATGCTCAGAAGATCACAAAAGACGTCCTCTTCCTTCCTTTAGATATCTCTGTCCTCCTCGCTCCATGTGGTCTTGGTAGGGGTTAGACACAGTCCCTAATTCCAAGGTTCCAATAATTACTCCAGGGAATGATATGTGTACCAAGTAGGGCCAATCAGAAGCTTTCCTTAGGATTGTTCTAATCAGAGCCAGAGGGAAAGGCTGCATCCCGATTCTGGCATCATGGAGCTATGGCACTGTGAAGTCCTGTCACTTAGGCCAGGCCACCCATAGTTTATGGATTCTCTGGAAGCAGACAGAGATGGAGTCTGGGGTGCAGGTGTTTATTGGGGATCAACCCCTGTAAGAGAAAGGGAAAAGATACACAGTGGATTGCACTGCAGTTTTGGCAAAGCCTCAACCAACCTGCCAGGGAGCTCTGGAGTGAATAAAGCCCATTGGTGTTCTGCATGGACCCCAAGTGTCTGGCCAGCTTCAGTCAGTCACCAGGTACATGCTACCATGGGAAAGGTGTGATCTCAAGTGAGGTGGTACTCTGCAGATAATGCACTGGAGAGCTGGGGGCTGTGGGCTCCCTGTATTCTCTGATGCTGGCCGGGGGTCCTGTCTGGAAGAGGGTTTTGGCCAGTGCATCTCTGTATTTGCCGTCCCCACCATGTGGAGAAGGTCTGCCTACAGTAGGTGAGAATGGGTCCGATATACTGACAAAACCAGAGCTGAGGGAAGGAGAAAGAAGCCTAAAAACAAGCTTAAGTCTGTAGATCCAACTGCAGCTGACACTGGAACTACTCTTACCATTCTTTGTTATCTGAGCCAGTGCATTCCCTGTTTTGGTTTAGCTGTTTTGGTCATGTCAGTAAGAATTTTAAAAGTTCTGTTGAAGGCAACAATTGATTTGAAAGACTAATAAGCGGTAGAGAGAACTTTATAGGGTTTGGGGAGAACTGATGAGGAACTAAAATAGTAGCAATGGTGTTGAAAATGTTCCATGGGACAATTGACAGGCCACAGTGGCCCAGTTAATGCAAGGGTCACGGAGAGCAGGGATTCTCAGAGAAGTTCTCAGCATTTGGTTCAGCTGATAGGAGAGGATAGAAAAGCTATATTGATAGGAAACAAACGAGCAGGTGGGAAAGTGGAAAGAATGTATGGGTTTAGATTTATAACATACGATATTTCAAGTGCATGCAATGGACTTATTTAAAATCTAGAATGCTAGATAATAAATTTTCAATGAAAAATATCACTATCAACTGACAGGAAAACCTAAAACAGCTGTTCAGCCAAGGAGTCCTTTTGGTTAGAAGGGCCTATCTGTGAAGCTAAATTTAAATCAGAAATTTGCTTGCATCAGGATAAATTAAGTTAAATGGTATTGTTTAATCGATGTGAAGCTGTGCTATCCATCTTTACCACAAGGATAGCTCTATGCAGAACACTGAAATATTTTGTCATTTGGCTGGGATACTTGTGCCCTTGAATTAAGAGTGAAAGCCTGGAAAATATTTGAATCTTATTATATAAATCTCCATTTATAGAAAATGACACCCAATAACCTTTTCCCTACATTTCAGTGTACATTTTTCTCTAGTGTCAATCCCTAATTTTACCACCCATACAGGCACCTGTGTAGTGGAAACAAAAGGAAGACCAAGGTAAGTGGGGAGCCCACGGTGGTCTAGTGCTTGCTTTATTGGATTTTAAAACCTAGAAATGAAGCTATGACATGCTATAGATAATTTTTAACATCCTCATTTTATCTCACATACCGAATTGGCAGCTATGTACTTTGGAGGAATTAGTAACATATGCAACCCTGATATTGAAAATAGGTAGTCATTTTAAAATTGGTATTATCATGAGTTGTCATGCTGCCCAAACATTATACCTGTCCAGGAAAAGTGTATAGTCCAAATGTATAGACAGAAAAGTGTGTTGGGTAATTGTGGGCACTAATCAGAATTCTTCATACTTTGTATCAGATCTTCATTATAGTACATCTACCTCCTATTTTTCAACTCACTCTTTTCCCTCTTAACTCATAGCCCCTTATTTGTCGTTGCCTCAGACTGTCTGAATGTACATTCTACCTCCCTGGGACTTCTAATCACTTCCCACTTCCCACTTTGCACTACGCCTAAAACATGGATTCTCAATGGGAATCATGCCCAGCGAGGCAAGCTATTAAATGCAGGCTGGGCAGGAACACTTTAGGTTATTAGAATGTTTTGTGGTGCTCCAATGGGCAGACATCATAAATTGAAGACAGTATTTTTTCTTGTTGAGCTCAAGTGCAGCCTCAGAATACTTTTACATGTTATTTCAACTAATATAACTTCTCTTAAGGCAGTGCTTTACTCAGCCGTGATAAATAATTGGAATTACCATAAAAGATGAAAGCATTCAGCCATCCTTGTCTTTGTTCATCCTACAATATTCCCTTTTTTAAAAACGTATTTTAATGGAACATAATGTGCTTTAGACTAGGACATAAAATGATTCATGAGCATTAGAAGGCAAGCACCCACATTGTACAGGTAAAGAGCAAATCCCCTGTGGTAAACAGACTTGGGATGCAATCCACTTTTACTACTTACCATCTGTACAATCTTGGACAACTCACCTACCTCCCCTGAGACTTATTACCCTCCTCCCCTGCTTTCTTTTGTTAATTGAAATAATACCAGCTTTGCAGGGTAATTATAATAATTAAAAATATATGACATGTCATGCATTTGGCTCAGAGCCTGGCACATAGTAAGCATTCCAATTAAATCAGTATCTATCATCTTGAGATAATTATATTATATTATTAGCTAAATGTTCAGTGTTTATATTCTTTGGCTCCCCAACCAGCCTAACTTCTTGGAAGAAAGAATTATGTGCCATTTGCCATTTTTATCCTTTCCAGAGGTTAGTAAAATTCTAAGCACAAGGCTGACCTTCAGTGACAATTGAATGAATGAATCAATGTACCCGTAAACTTATAATTGCTCTCATGATATTTAAAAGATAAATTTGCCTATTCAGGTCAAAATGGCTATTAAATGCTGGTTTAGCAAATTTCTATGACATCGGGCCTCAGTCCATGGACTGTAGGTCAGGGCAGGTTCAAGATGGTAAGATCTATGTTGATGCATCTTAGAGTTCATGCTGCCGCCAGTGTTTTAATTGGAGTTTAGGTCATAGGGAGAGTAAGGTAACATGGTCAGGAGTTGGAGACCAAGCAGTTTTACAGAGGAATGACTGCAAATTACAAGTTATTAGTATCAGAAAAATAGGAGTTATTTAGAGAAAGGTAGACAAGAAACTCAGGTCCCAGTGGTGAGTACGGCACGGCATGATTGGGAACCCGTGGTTAAAGCAGTCAGCAGAGGGACAGCCTGACAATCAGTTACTTTCAAGTGCATGTGGTCTTGTGCAGTAGAAGTTCAGCTATTGAGACTAATTTGGAGTAGGACTTGAACATTTAGAAAGGACTATGAGGGATAAGTAAGGAACCCATTTCTAAATGAAACTCAATAGGAATCCACAAGTCCAGATAAAGACTCACTGCTGTAGATTAAATTAGCATAATTTCTTAGTTGAATTATGGCAATAATCTTCTACATGGATGCTCCTCCCCCGTTTTCCTCTTGTTCTTTTCCATTCTCCACATGGTAGCCAAAATGAAATTTCCAAAACATAAAAATTTTCCTACCATTTTTCTGATTTACACACTTCAATGGCTCCAAATTGTTCTTAACATACAAACTCTCCAACATGGCCTACTAGGTCCTGCAAAGTCTACTCCTTCTTGATTCTCTGATGTCCAATGTTACACCACTCAATGCTGTCATTTAAAATTTAGCCACACAGAACTCTTTCCAGTTTCTCCAACAGGACACCTGCCATGTTTTTTTCTTACTTCTAGGTCTCTCAAGGCTCATTCTTCTGCCAGATAATTTCACCTCTTTTCAGTGCCAGGATAATTCTTTTAGTATCCTTTAGGTCACAGGTGGCAAATGCAAAGTCTTCAGGCTGAATCTGGCCCTTCACCTTGTTTTATCTGGTCTGACAACTTGTTTTTACCTGATGACAGTGCTGAGCTCCTTGCTCCTAGTTAAGGAGTAGTTACATTTATAAAGCCCCCAAATTCCATTTGGCCCTTTGAAAGCAACCATGAGGCTAATGTGGCACCCAGTAAAAATGAGTTTGACACTTTTGCTTTAGGTCTTGATTAGAAAGCATCTTTTTCTGGGAAACTCACATTTTTCAAGTTTAGATTAGTTGCCTCTTACTTCCTTCCACCCCCTACACTCTCAGTCTCTACCAGGGCTGGGGTCATATTAGTCCTCTTCAGTTATTTCCAGGGTACAACACACATACAGTGTTCAATAAATATTTGCTGAGTAGATAAGTATATTCTGGAAGCTTGTTTATAAAGAAAAGGGCTGGTCTCTTGTTCTGTGCAATAACACTATATGGCAGGTAGCTAGACTGGCCAGATGCTGAGCTTTGAACTACTGGACAGAATTACAAGAAATATCCTTGGTTATATTCAGAGGTTGGAAGTAGGTGAATTAACAGACCTATTCCTGAATGTTGAAGACATAGAGTAAAGAGCCAAGCAGACTTATATAAACATTTTATATGTTCTAGTTTTGGTTAATATGGAATCCAGTGGTTGCTTATTCATGATTTTTTTTCCCAAGCTCCTAGTAGAATATTAATAATTTATTGTGGACTATATTAACATTAACAGTAATACTGAAAAATGGGGTTCATGATGATTATATCTTAGAATTTTTATACAATCAATACATATCCCATTAGTGAATGTTGATGGTCTTTCCCAAATCTAGATTAGTTTATAAAACATTAAATGAATAAGTATTTTAGTCATTGACTGACAAATGCAATTAATGTGTGGGAAGAATATAAGCACTATTTTTTCTTTTTTTTTTTTACTACTCTGAGGATATGTTTATTGATTTTAGAGAGAGAGGAAGGAAGAAAAGGGAGAGGGAAGGTTGAGAGAGAGAGATGTAAGGGAGAGAGATGTAAGAGAGAAACATTGATTGTTTGCCTGCTCTTGTGCCCTGACTGGGGACTGAACCCTCAACCTGATTACGTGCTCTGACTGGGAACTGAGCCTGCAAACTTTTGGTATATGGGGATGGTGCTCAAACCAACTGAGCCACCCAATCAGGGCAGCACCAACTTTGCTTGACCAGAACTACTCAGAGCAATTTTCTACTCAGTTTTACTTGATCCTGTGTCTAAAATTCCAATATTTACTAATATTAAAAATTACATTACAGTCAAGTGTTTTTTTCATTTTACTGATGTTCCAGATCTTTGAATGATATAGCTAATATGAAGTATTTTGCCCTATTACGTAAAAACAAAGTAGGGTTTATTGTCTCTGGAAGATGTTTATTATGACCTTGATAAACTATGACCCCCTCTTGTGATATCATTGCATCATTAACATTCAGAGGCATTAACATTTAATTAGTCATATACTTCCAAGGATTCTGCCAAATTCTTTCTACTAGTAATGTAGCATTGAGTTGCTCTTGATTTTCTTTTCCCCTTTCTAACCTGAGGGTGATGGTGGAAGTCTACTGATCCCAACTCTTAGTTTACCCCTCTTGAAAAAAGTCCTCTTGATGGACAATGTCACAGCACCCTATAGATTTTCTTTAAAGTACTTGTCAGAATGTATGCATTTATTGGTTTATTATGTTTTATAATATGTTTTCACCGAGTTTATAAAAAATAAGCATGATAAAGGCAGAAGTTTGCCTATTTGGCAGGTTAATTGTATACTTTATTATTTGCCATAAGACCTGGTATATGTCAGATTTTGTCAGAAAATAGTAATCACTCTAGTATTTTGAGTAGGAAGAAAATTAATATAGAGCTTTGAAACTGTGGAGGCAGAGGAGGTCTGGAAGACCATTTTCATCAAATTTAAAGGTGCAGGATGGAAGGACAAGGAGTCCTGAAGTGGGTTCTTCTCAGAAGGATGGCTGGAGTCACTCAAAGTGTCAGCTGATGATCTCAGCTGCCTGCTATCAGCAGGTGATTCCTGGGAGAAGCACTGAAAGCTAAGGAGTGCTGCCAGCAATGACCTCATCTCCTTGCAAGCAGCTGCTGCTGAGGAAAAGAGCTTCTCTTCAAATCTTTGTGAATGCCTCATTGGCAGAAACTAAACCTGACACTGGAAAGGGATTGTGGAACATGTAGTTCTACAATATAGACAGAGATGAAAGTAAAGTTGATAAAAGGCAATTCAGCCGACTGATTCATTAGGAGAGACCCCATTTTTTTTAGAGTAAAAAGGAATTAGACTGTAAGCTCCATGATGAGAGATACACTAATTTTTTTTTTTTAATCAGTCTTTCCCTAGCACCTGTGTTATTCTGGCAGTGATAGTTAGCTGAGCAACACAGAATCACACCCATCTGTGATTCTGATGGTAAATCACTTCCACAGTGTACACTTGCTTCTGGGAAATGGCTACCTAGCTACTTTTCCCAGCTTCCATTGCATGGGAGTGGGACCATTTACTGTAGGACAGAAGTGATGTGTATCTATTCCAAGCTGAGGTGACTAAGTGTCAGGTACTCAATTCTCTGAGGTCTCTTTCTTTTTGCTTGTTGTCTGGCTGCAGGTAGAATATGGAGCAGAGGATTCTAAAGAGATCCTAGAATATGGCAGAGTCACTAATGGAACTGTCTGGGATTTTTGTCATTGCTTGAATGAAAGCTGCTGATGGGATTCGAATGTTTGATGGGATTTTATGTATGAGAACTAAATCATGTAGTGTCAAACCAATAAAATTTCAGGGCTGTTTGTTATAGCAGCTGGTCACTCCTAAGTGCTTAAGAAATATCCAGTGACTAAATAAATAAAAAAATATATAGAAAGGCCTGCCATCCCCTTTGCAAAGTCTGCTGAGGCTGTTGCTTAAGGATGAATGGCCCAACAGGAAAACTCCATTCCGCTGCACGCTTCTGTGTGCTAGTCCCCCTAACAACTCATACAGTCTCCAAGTGCTGCTCAGAAACATGGCAAGGCTACTTTGTTAATTAATTAGAAAGGATGTCCCATTGTTAGAAGACATTAAAAACCTTTGTAGCATGGTTTTCTGATCAAAACCATTTAGGAAAAAATCATGAAAGTTGACAAGACCTGTCATTCCTTACAATAACCAACTTGCTTGATTAAAACTCAGAACTCCTATTGAGTACCTCCCTGCATTTTGCAGTCCCTACACACAAACTGAGAGTATGTGAGGACACCGGGATCCTCTGACATCCCTCCAATGTCACTCAATCTTGCAACTGCGTCAGATATTAGAAATTAGGCAGATTATTATTTTCTGATATGCCTTCCATTTTTCCTACTAAATCAATTTAATCCTAGCAGCAGAGATAAAAATGATGGACAATAACAAAAGGATAGGCTCTATATTAAGTGCTTTAGGTACAGCACCAGCTCATAATTCTACACAAATAACAATAGCTTCATTATTATTATCTGAACTTTACTGATGAGGAAATTGCTGCTCAGAGAGATGAAGAAAAATTTCTAAGGCCATACAGCTATTTAATACTTTTCTTTGATATAGAAAATAATTTACACAGTTGTTACTCATTTGCCTGATACACTCACAACCAGGATGAAGTCATGCACCTTTTTACTAGGTTGTATTGGTTCATTATTTCCTTTATTAAATATCCTGCTAAAGAATAGGCTATTTCTTCACATATGTGGCAAAAAGTTTCTCTTGACTGCAAATTTTTACCTTTTATAATAATTTATTTACTTCTGCATATTGTATTATAGAATTGATTTCTTTTTTCCCCATTGCTTTAAAAATCAGAGATCATTTGATTAACCTTTCAGGACTAAGAAAATTTGCTTAAACTTTCTCATACTATTCTGGTATCTTCCAACCAGAAATTAAAGGGACTTTCTTAAGTGAATTTTGATTATAAGTTTCAATTTCAGACATATGGGTATTATTCACATCAAACTTTCACAAAATAAAACATAAATTAAATAAAATGAAGTGAGAGCTTTTGGTTTGGGGTATAAGCTAATTATTTCTCTGTTGATAAGGCCCAATCACAACAACTACTGCTGTCATGAATATGATGGCAGCAATTTTTACTCTCATTGGAAAAATTATTTGCATGCCCATTATTTCCACTCATGATACTAGGTAATTACATATAAGAATAATTATCTTTAAAACAACCCTGTGAGGTAGGTATTATTATCCCTATTTTATAGGCGGGTAAGTGGAGGCTAAGGAAGATTAAAAACTCTTTCCCATTGCCATAGGGCTAGATAGTGGAATAGTGAAACCTGAGCCTGATTTCAAGTCCTGATATCTTTCTTGATATCATATTGCCTCTCGTAACTCATTTATGAAGAGACATGTGAAACAGTCCCATTTCCTCACCTAGAATCAAAGAGAAATGCTGAGGTGTATATTCAGGTGGTTCCAGTATAATAAATAGTGCAAGTTTCCAAACATATGTTACAGTTTCCTACCTCTGTGTTTTCTCCTCCCTTCCTAACTCTTGTCTGACTTTTCTTCTTAATTCTTTCCTTCTATGTAAGTCCTTGTCAGCTGATAACACCCACACTATATTTTTATTGAGAGGGTGATAGTTAAATGCCCACCAGGCAAATGCTTTTCTCATGAAGCCTTCCAAGATTATATCCATGAACATGATCACTTAAGTGAGTCTTGACAAGAGGTCTGAAGGAGTGAAAAGAAGAACCAGTGGATCAGGCAATCAGCTTAGCAGACAGATGAACAGAGCAAATGTAATTCATTGCCGCTCCCTGGGTTCACTGAAGACTGTTAAGAAAACGCATGACATCCCCTTCTAATGATGAACAGCATTGATCCCCAAAGCATTATTGCTTCAGCTCTATAATTTTATGAACCAGAAGAGGAAGAAAAAATCTGGAAGAGAAGCAAAAGTAGACTTGATAAAATTGAAGGCTTTATTTTAAAATTAAACTGTGACTTTATTCCCTACTGGGTGGCTGTTTAATTTTACTTTTTACTTCCCGAGAACTGCCCTCTCTCACATACACAGCTGTTCCCCACTCAGGGAGCTTGTACACCAGCTCATCAGCCTCAGAATCTGGGAGATGAACTAAAATATGGCTTGTTAGTTCAGTGATTCCACACATTGGAATCACCTGGGAAACCTTAACAATCCTCCCATCTGAGTTTCCTACTCAGAAATTCTGATTTAATTGGTCTAGTCATGGGGAATTTGAAAACTTCCCCAAGCATGTCTAACATGGAGCCAAGGCTGAGAGCTGGTGAGCAACAAGGCTGGCTCTGGGAGCCTGGATCTCCAAAATGAAAATCCTTGGAATTTGTGAGGTAGTGCGACATTGACTAGTGACTCCAGCTATTTTCTCTTATAATTTCTTCATAGTTTCTATGTGTGATTTTTCTTCTCTCTCTCTCTCTGAAGAATCCAAGACCCTTCAATGAGAAAGCAAGTGGGCCTCAAAAAAGAATTGTTCCAAGAAATTGGACATTTTGACACTGGATTAACTAGGTAAGAATTTGTTCTTTGGCTTAACTGGGAAATGAATAGAGTAGAGATAGTAGAAGATGAATTAGAGCATGCGAAAATACAGTACAGCGATCCCTCACCCATCACGGGAGTTACATTCCAGAGACCCTTGTGATAGGTGAAAATCGATGAAGTATGGTATTATATTCATTTTATTATTTACATATATTTTAAGACTTTATAAACCCTTCCCACACTCCTACAAACCTTTCCCACTCTCTTATTAACCTTTTCCACACTCTTATAAACACTTCATATGCTGTTAAACACTTTCTACACTCTTAAACCTACATAATTTTAACAGCATATGTAATTCTATATGGGTACTCACCAGTGAAGTACACTACAACTTGAATGATGAAGATCATGAACTATGCAGCTGTGCAGTACTGATGGTGATGAAGGTGATGATGATGAGATGAATGTACTGCACAGCCAAGAAGAGCATTACAGCTCTTGTGAAGGCACCACTTTATCAGACACTTCATCAGGTGGTGCAGTATCTTTGCCCTGGGCCATAACTTCTATTTCTGCTAAAGATGTAGGCATAACTGATCTCTTCATGTGAGTGATGAACATAATTATGGGGAGTTGCTGGCACTGCTATTTACCCACAGAGGCAGCTTCTCCATGTAGAGAAGAGCTCTTGAGTCTGAAGTGTCTCTAAAATTTATCAAACCAGCCCTTGCTGGTACTGAATGGGGTTGGTCTGGTGGGAGAAGCACTCAATGGTCCTGCTTTTGTGTCGTCTTTGTCTTCATCCTCATCACCGTTGTGAATGTCCGTGCTTTTTGCAAAACTGTCATAAAGTTTCTTGGCCTTTGTCCGAATGGTGTTGGTATCCAGAGAGATATTCTTCTTCCTGCAGTCATTTATCCACAGGGCCAATGCAGACTCCATCCTCACAATGGCCTTATTGCGGGAAGTGACCACCCTCTTTGCAGTATTGTTAAAAGTCTTTGTTGCCGTAGACCTAATATTCTTCTCGCCTTTCTTTATGTAGTGAACAGTAGATTTGTTGGTCCCATAATGGTGGCCTATAGCAGCGTAGCTTTTGCCTTCCTTTAATTTGTTGAGAAGTTCCAACTTTTCTTTGATGGTGAGCATATTCCTCTGGTGCTTGGGTTCACTGCCAGAAGACTTAGAAGGCACAGAACATTTGGGTGGCATTGTAGAGCCTGAAATAAATTTTCTATGAAAATTTCACAAAAACACAACACCGCAGAGCAACACTACGTGCAGTGATCAGACGTGGATGTGAAGTGGACAAGGAGAGATGCTGAACTTGTGGGCACAGTGTGGGAGAGCAAACAGACCAAGGCTATGGTTACTAAGCCAATCAGCGCCCAGGATACAGAACATAGTGCTGTGGTTCGTCACCTTCCATTCCATCAGCCAATAATGTGCCATGTACAATCTCACTTTGGCAAACTTGCACAAATGGTAGCGGTGTACTGCATTTCCATTGTGTACAGTACGGTATTCATCTGCTGATGAAATACATACTGTATTTTATTTTGATTTAATATTCTTTTAGTATGTTTGGATTAACATTTTTATATATTTTTAAATTTTTAGGCAAAAATAATTAAAATCATAAATATTATATAAATAACTATACACCACAAAATCCTGTGATATACTGAAAACTCCACAATACAGAACTAGATACATATTTTTTTAAAAAAAAACAGGATACAGTGAAGCCGCAATAAGTGGACTGAGATATAGTGAGGGACGACTGTACAGTAGCAAAAATGAGCTTGGGATTAAAACACTTGGATTCATTTCTGGCTTTGCTACTTAGTGTATTTGACTGGGTGTTTTCCTTTACTAGTAGAATAAGAAAACTTGACTATTTGATTCCTGAAGTGTTTTTTAAGCTCTTATCATTAGTAGAGGAGGGAATGTAATTAAAGCTAAGAAAGTAAATGTTCTGGGTAAGGCTCCAGCCCTTCTTTGACTTATGTTGGTTTGCAGAAATCTGGAGGAAATCTCTTCTTTCAACACTTACCTAGTTTCAGAAGACCTTGCAGAACCCCATGAGAAGGGTCTCTGATCCCAGAGAGCAGCTTGGAAGCTTTCCCATTAGTCTTCAAAGTCAAGACTGTCTTGACTCACATAGATTTTCTGCTCTGTGGGTATAATTCCTTTACTTCAGAGATAACTTACCCCTCATGCGACCTCCACCCCTGTGTTTACTTGGCCTTTCTCTATTTTCTTTTCCACTTCTGGATACCTATACTTCCAACTGAAGGTGCTCATCTAGGTCTAATCTACCCTGATAGGATGCTTCACCCCAGCTCCAGGGAATAGAGTTCTGCTGCTTTGTCGGAGGTGAAGGAGGTGTGCTGGGATGGAGAGATTGCTAGCACTTCTGAAACCTTTACAGAAACACCTGAGAGTCTCAAATCTATACAGTTTCGTGGACTGTTTTTTATATTAAATGAGAGTGTATAATGAAGAGAAGACTGCAGGAAACAGATCAGGAAAGCACATCTTTTCTGAATAGACTACCAACAATAATACTAGTAACTGACAATGATTACACTCACCTTCACATGGGCATTGTGTAGAGTACTTTGCACACAGAAATTAGTAATTTGCTGAGGCTGTAGTTTGTAAGTGGCAGAAGTAAAACTTGGATCCAGCTCTGTCTTTGGACCCTGTGCATTCTTCACCACTCCACAAAATGGCAACCAAGGTGGGGAGCAGCTATTTTATTACTTTCTGATGGTCTAGATTAAGAGGATAGGCACGGAGAGGAGTCAAAGTGCCTGAAGTTACTTCCTGCCAGTGATCAGTGCTTAGAATCTGGAAGGAGGAAGATAGGAAAACAAAAACAAAAACAAAAATAATTCAGGGCAGGGCTTAGAGGAGTGCGCCCTGCACACCTGCACATCACACTGCTTGGGATCTTGTTAGAAATGGAAATTCTTAGCCCTCACCCCAGGCCTGTCAATTAGAAAGAAAGTCTGGGGGTGGACTTCTCAACCAACCTGAATGAGTTCTTCAGGGGATGCTGATGGCCACCAATGCCTGAGAACACTGTCATAGAGGTGTCTGAGAAGGAGCTTTAGTTTTATAACTACTCTGAGTTTCAGACACCATGTGTTTCCCTTCTCCTTGTTTCACTGGGGACATTGCTCATTTCACCATCCTGCCTCATGGAACTCAGTGCAGTGGGACAGACAGAAGTAAAGTGACTGATAAAGCAGGCATGTTTTTCTAGAAATTTGTCCAGTTCACCTAGGTTTTCAAATTTCTTGGCAGATAGTTCTTCATAGTAATTTGTTGCAATCTTTTGTATTTCTGTGGTATCAGTTGTAATCTATCCTATTTCATTTCTGATTGTGTTTATTTGGGTCCTCTCTCTTTTTTTCTTGATGAGTCCACTTAAAGGTTTGTTGATTGATCTCCAAAATATATAAATAACCTACACGACTCCACTCTAAGAAGACAAACAACTCAATTAATACATAGGCAAAGGACTTGAACAGACACTTCTCCAAGGAGGACATACAGAGGGTCCAGAGACATATGAAAAGATGGTCAGCATCACTAGCCATCAGAGAGATGCAAATTAAAACCACAATGAGATACCACTTCACAACAGTGAGGATGGCCATCATAAAAAAAGCAACAAACAACAAGTGTTGGAGAGGTTGTGGAGAAAAGGGGACCCTGGTGCACTGTTGGTGGGATTGCAGACTGGTACAACCACTATGGAAAAGAGTCTGGAATTTCCTCAAAAACCTAAAAATGGATCTGCCTTTTGACCCAGCAATTCCACTGCTAGGATTATATCCTAGGAACCCTGAAACACCAATCCAAAAGAACCTATGCACCCCAATGTTCATAGCAGCACAATTTACAATAGCCAAGTGTTGGAAGCAACCCAGTTGCCCATCAGTAAGTGAATGGATCAAAAAACTATGGTACATTTACACAATGGAATTCTATGTAGCAGAAAGAAAGAAGGAACTCCTACCCTTTGTGACAGCATGGATGAAACTAGAAAGCATTATGCTAAGTGAAATAAGCCAGGCAGTGAAAGATAAATACCATATGATCTCACCTTTAACAGTAACCCAATCAACAAAATGAATAAGCAAGCAAAATATAGATAAAGACATTGAAATTGAGAACAGGTTGACAGTGACCAGAAGGGAGAAGGGAGGGGATTATAAGGGGAAAGGGTGAAGGGTTTGCAGGAATAATTATAAGGAACACATGGACAACAACAAGGGGTATGGAAACAGGGGAGGGAGATGGGGAGGGCTGGGGAGAAAAGGCAGAAAACTGTACTTGAACAACAGTAAAAAAAAAA
This sequence comes from Anoura caudifer, assembly GCA_004027475.1. Classification (NCBI taxonomy): domain Eukaryota; kingdom Metazoa; phylum Chordata; class Mammalia; order Chiroptera; family Phyllostomidae; genus Anoura; species Anoura caudifer. Next base: position 67,313 of record PVKU01004703.1, read on the forward strand.
TGTTAAAAAAAAGAGCAGGCCTGTGCCTTCTCTGTGTTATGCAGATAGGCATCTATCAGACCTGACATTTTAGGAGGAATAAGAAGGGAGGTTTCCTGCAGGTAAATGTTTAAGCTAATTTTGAAGAAGCTCTAGGCCTTAGGTGGGTGTAATAGGGGATAGATATGAGTTCTAAGTAGACAGAACAATGTTTGACAAGTGGAAAGACTCATATGTGAGAAAAACATGATGTGCTCTGTGAACTGCAGGCAACTCATAGAGCCAGAGTAAGTGTGGTGGGATAAGGAGAAACCATAGTGGTGAAATAAAAAAAGGGGGGTGCATTTTACTTATGTACTCCAAATAGAACCCAGGGTCCCACACAGCCTAGTTTCTTTATGAGCTGAGTCCTGTCACCGAAACCCACTAAGTATCTCTGATATTTATTTGTATTTTTCAAAAAAAAATGTTCAAATCCTCATTTTCCCTCCAAATCCTATTTTCTATTTTTACTGCTTTCTGACACCTCAAGACTTCCCATGAGTCTGCCATTCTCCAATGTTTTCTTGGCACCCACTACTCATCTGTCTGTTCTCTCCTCCCCCCTTTCTCTTGTATCTCTTTATACATTTACTTATTTTCTTTAATGCTTTGTTTTCCTCTGGCCCTTTCTTTGTCTAGTTTACCTATTCTAAATCTCAAAAGATTAAGAGCAGCCTTCCAGAACTTTCTTTAGAGGGAAGGAAAGAGAGAAACAAAGTATGTGGACTTTCAGGAATCCAGTGGCCAATTACACATAGGAGCTCAGACTTCATCCTCAAGTTTTAGTCAGAGAGTGACACAGGTTTGCATTTTATAATGTTTACTTTCATAGAATTGTTGGGACTAAACCATTACTTCAGTTATGTAAACGTAGTGAGTGCTTAGCATCTATTTATTAAATTTATGTATATACTGATTCTACCCTAATATAGAACATAAGAAATCAATTTTGCTAGATACAAGTAGAAAATTAGAACCAAGAGAAAAATCTCCCTGCACAAATTAGTGTTATTGTGTTTTTTTAGATTCAACTTCAAACTCGCTTAGAATTACCAAGCTTTCAGAGTAGAAAGAGAAATATAAGGGGAGAAGAAATCAGTTTCCTGAGAGAAGAAATATCCCCCAGACTTAAATCACACAGGAACTTTTTTATGACAAGAGCACTAGGTGATAGCACTGTCAGCCTTAGCATGTCATAGCAATTGTGCTGATGGATTTCAAAGATGATTTCTTGGGGGTGTTTCCAAGAAGTTGAGGACCAAACAATAAAATGTATTTACTGTTTGAAGCTCTGAGGACTACATATAGTAGTTTCCCTTCATCTGCGGGGGATACATTCCAAGACTCCATTAGGTGCTTGAAGCCATGGATAATACCGAACTCTATATGCATTGTTTTCATCCTATGCATACATATCTGTGATTAAGCTTAATTTATAAATGAGGCATAGTACAAGATTAACAATAATAAAGTAGGACCATTATAACAATATACTGTAATAAAAGTTCTGTGAATGTGGTTTTTTCTCTTAAAATATCTTATTATACTATACTTACCCTTCTTCTTGTGATGCTGTGAGGTGACACAATCCCTACGTGCTGAGATGAAGTGAGGTGAATGATGGAGGTAGGCATTGTGATGTCATGTGGAGCTTCTACTGACTTTGTGACAATATATCAAAAGGATGATCATCTGCTTTGAGTAATTCTAGATTGTAGAGCCAGGATAATATCAAAGGTTGGATGTCAGGAGCAGATAATGTCAACAGTTGGGGATCCTAGGTATGTGGAGGGTTTTTGACTAGCTGGCAGGTAGCATGTACAGAGTGGAGACCCTGGAAGAAAAGTCAACTTGGTGGTTGGGAAGTCTCATGGAAGATATGGTACTTGAAGGAAGGAGTTAGTTTTAGAGAAGTAGGGAATAAACAATCAGGTCAAATAGAGGAAGCATTAACAAAAGCTGAGAGATGTCCTGATAGAGTTCCTGTGAGAAGAGGGAGCTCATCCTCCATGGGTAAAAAAAGATACTGAACTAAGTTACTCAAAACTGCTCCTTTTTGAAAGGTCTGTGGGGATATACAAGCTGCCAACCTATGTAGTGTAAGTGAAGGATGGACAATGTTGATGGCAAAACTTAGTGATTCAGAAATCAATTATGTGTTTCACACTTATTAATTAGGCTGAAAAGTTGCTGTTTTTATATCACAGTTCTGTAACAGTTCCCCTTTTACCATACTACAGTGTTGAAACATATATTTTTAACCTGTAGATTAATATTTAGCATCAGCTAATTAGAAATTCCTTCATTTTGAGCATGGAGGGAATGTTTCACAAGTATAAAAAGGAGAAATTAAAAATATATATTTGATATAAGAAATAAAATATCTGATTGTTTCCATCCCCTTTAAAAGTGGGAATATTTCAAATGAAACTTTATTTGTATCTTAGAATCTCAAATAGAAAATCTTTATTTAAATTTAAATGGTTTAGAAAAACTTAATATAAATTCTACATCAACTGCATGGCAACAAAGGTATAATTTTCCTGAAAAATTATATTTTTAGCAGGAATATTTTTATGTAAAGCATCTTATTTTTCTCTGAAAGACATGCTTTTCCCAGAAACCAGAGATTCCACTTCAGTATTTTAATCAGTAGTTTTGTTTCTTCCACAATCTATTGATAGTAGTAGGAAACTTGAGCTTGAGACTGTTTAGTCATGTAGATCTTAAAATCAGTGTGTCTTTCTCAATGGGGACATCATTTGAATAGGGAATCAAAGTGTTGATTTAGTTCAAGACACACTGAAGAAGCATTTCCCCATGACATCATAAAAATTCAAAATGAAAATTATAAGGAAGTTGCAAGGGAAGGAAGATGTCTTAAAGTTCAAACACTCCAGAAAACTTTAATAAAACCAGAGGGGTAATTTTCCACAGGTCTAGTAATAACTCCCTGTTGAGTTAAGCTTTAAACTGCAAAAACAAACAAACAAACAAACAAAATCAAAACAAATGACACAAAAAACTTTGCTAGGTCATTTTTAAAATTCCACTTACAAAGTTAAAAAAATCAACTATAAGAGAAACCAGTAGAAAAATTTAAACATTTTTTAAAAGTTGTCCAGATGATTCTAACATGTTGCTAAGGTTGAGAAATTGTGCTTTCTTCTTGATAAATGACCTCTTTGGCTTATTAGCTAGGAATCCTGAAAGTAAAGCATTTCTTAATTTCATATTAAACAAATATTAAACATGAGAAAAATTCTCCTAGGAAACTGGAGCTCTTACTGTACTCTTGATTGTTCTATTCTACTTTAGCAATTTTCTGTGAATTATTCCACTGCTTTTGTAAATCATCCTCTATTCTTCCTACTACCAATCCTTGCCTAACTCTTGACTTTGTAGCTTTATCATTTTCACAACTATTATTTTTTTCTCACCTTAATTTACTACTTGCCCTTTTTCTTCATCTTTACTTTTGGTCTCTTTTATAACTTGGATCATGCTCACTCTCTCCATTAAGCAACTCTGCTCCATCATAATCTCGCAGGCTTTGTTCTACCCACTCATTCTGTTTGCACTGCTGTTTGAGATCATAAAGGCTTGGCCCTAGCTTGGAGAAACATCCATTTCTCTACTCATCCTGCCAAATTCCTGTCTACTTATAAAATGCAGTGTGAATTCTGCCTCTTGATGAAAAAAAGATAAAAATACCAGTTAACCCTCCCCTCGCCCATCAAAGGACACATTTATAGAGAATATAGCTTGGTTTCTTAAATTTTGGGAGGGGATCCTATGATGACTTTAGAAATTCTCTATGGAGACAGAAGAATCATTAGAAAGTATTAAAACAATCATAGAAACTTTCTGATATATTTATATAGGATGAACATTAAAGCTTAAGTGTTGGAAAACCGTATTATATTTTCTCCAGGGAATTTTGTGTAGCACTCAGTTCCATGTGTTTTTTTCTTGCCATGTCTAAGCAACTCTGACAATGAGTTAAAAAGAAAAGGCTTTCATATTCGTTAACCCCTGTAAAAAGAAACAAGCAATTTATATGCAATGGAGTGGGCCATGTGGCTTGGCCTCAGCACCTGGGAGAAAGAGTTGAGGTTATTCACAGAGAGCACCAACAATGACTTGGGAATGGGATTTAGATATGAAAAATCCCAATAGGAAAAGATCATTAGCAAAGATAGTATAAAAAAAAAGAAGAAGCAGACATTATTTCTCTCCCCCTCAGTTTTGATTGAACTTAACTTGAAATATTACATTTACTTCTGCAGAGCCGAGTCCAGAAGAAGATATAGCCCTGGCTGGTATGGCTCTCTGGATTGAGTACTGACCTGTGAACCAAAGGGTTGCCAGTTCAATTCCCAGTCAGGGCACATGCCTGGGTTGCAGGCCAGTTCCCCAGTAGGGGGAGAGTGAGAGGCAGCCACACATTGATGTTTTTCTCCCTCTCTTTCTCCTTTCCTTCCCCTCTCTCTAAAAATAAGTAAATAAAATCTTAAAAAGAAAAAGATGTAGAAATCCTTTGCAGCTCAGGGGAGAATAAGCAGAAGGAGCAGGACTCTACAAAGAGCAGGTCAATGAATGGGGCTTTGGCCTGTAAAAAAGAGCTTAACCAGTGGGTCTAATCACTGTTCTCAAATGTTTGAAGAGCTTTTATGTGGAGGAAGGTGCACACCATTTGTTCTGTAGATAATAATAGGTGAGGGATTACAAGGTTATGAATATAGGGTATATTTGAAAGGGTGTGAAGAAGAAAACAAATTTATGATATAAAAATCTTGATCTTCCCTTCTGGCCAAGATGGAGGCATAGATAGACACACTGTGCCTCCTTGCACAACCAAAATAAGGACAACAAAAATTTAGAAACAAAAAACCAACCAGTACTGACAGAAAATTGAACTGTATGGAAGTCCAACAACCAAGGAGTTAAAAAGAAACATTCATCCAGACAGGTAGGAGGGATGGAGTTGGGCAGCCAGGCAGAGAGGGGTCTCAGCCAGGCAGAGGAGGGTAGCAGCAAAAAAAAAGCGGTGGCTGGTGGACCCTGGGTGCGCAGGTGGCAGTGGATGGACCCAGCAAGGTGGCGGATTGTGGAGGGGCGCAGCGAGCAAGGTGGCTGGTGGACTGGTTGGTCCCACATTCATGCACAGATAAACTAGGTGAAACTGGGGAGTGAGACAAGACCATGCAACCCAGGGCTCCAGCTCAGGGAAATAAAGCCTCGAAACACCAAGTGAAAACACCTGTGGGGGTTGAGGCACCGGGAGAGACTCACTGCCTCACAGGAGAGTTTGTTGGAGAGACCCACAGGGTCCTAGAACCTACGCAAGCCCACCCACATAGGAATCAGCACCAGAGGGGCCCAGTTTGCTTGGGGGAAGAGGGGGAAGTGACTGAAATCTGGCGGAGAGTGGAGCAAGTGCCCTTGTTCTCTCTTAGACCCCTCCCCCACATACGGCATCACAGCACAGTGACTGGGTTGCTCCACCAGAGTGAATACCTAAGGCTCTGCCCTTCATATGTAACAGACATGTCAAGACAAAAAAAAAAATGGCCCAAACAAAAGAACAGATCAAAGCTCCAGAAAAACAACAACAACAAAAAAAAAACAACTAACCAATGAAGAGGTAGCCAACCTATCAGATGCACAGTCCAAAGCACTGGTGATCAAGATGCTCACAGAATTGGTTACATTTGGTCACAAATTAGATGAAAAAAATGAAGGCTATGCTAAGTGAAATAAAGGAAAATGTATAGGGAACCAATAGTGATGGGAAGGAAACTGGGACTCAAATCAATAGAGTGGACCAGAAGGAAGAAAGAAACAACCAAACAGAAAAGAAAGAAGAGACAAGAATTCAAAAAAATGAGAGGCTTAGGAACCTCCAGGACATCTTCAAATGTTCCAACATCCGAATTATAGGGGTACCAGAAGGAGAAGAGGAAAAGCAACTAGTGGAAAACTTATTTGAACACATAATGAAGGAGAACTTCCCCAATCTGGCAAAGGAAATAGACTTCCAGGAAGTCCAGGAAGCTCAGAGAGTCCCAAAGAAGTTGGACCCAAGGAAGCACATACCAAGGCACATCATAATTACATTAGCCAAGATGAAAGAAAGAATCTTAGAAGCAGCAAGAGATAAGGAGATAGTTACCTACAAAGGAGTTTCCATCAGACTACCAGCTGTTTTCTCCAAAGAGACCTTGCAGGCAAGAAGGGGCTGGAAAGAAGTATTCCAAGTAATGAAAGGCAAAAACCTACATCTAAGATTGTTCTATCCAGCAATGCTCCCATTTAGAATCGAAGGGCAGATAAAGCGCTTCTCAGATAAGGTCAAGTTAAAGGAGTTCATCACCAAAAAAAAAGAAGGTAAAAAACATGTACAGTAAAATGACAGCAAACTCCCAATTATGAACAACCACACCTAAAACAAAAGCAAAAGCTAACTAAGCAAACATCTAGAACAGAACCACAGAAACGGAGTTCACATGGAGGGATAGCAACAGAGGAGTGAGACGGGGAGAGAGGGGAAAAAGGTACAGAGAATAAGTAGCATAGATGGTAGGTAGAAAATAGACAGGGGCAGGGTAAGAATAGTATGGGAAATCTAGAAGCTAAAGAACTTACAAGTATGACACATGGACATGAACTAAAGGGGGGAATGTGGGTGGGAGAGTATGTGCAGGTTGGAGGGTAGTGAAGGAGGGAAAATGGGACAACTGTAATAGCATCATTAATAAAATATATTTAAAAAAATCTTGATCTCCAAGAAAAACATTTCTGATATTCTAGGATTTACACTTTTCTATGTGATGATTTCTTAGTGAATTGTCTCTCATTTCATTTAGAATTTAATAATGAGCTATTTATTCCTTTTTTGAACAAGTTATATAATCTTAGTTTATTTAACTGTTATTAAACCCAGTTTCCTCATCTTACCACATAGTAAACTTTATGTAAATATATTATTGTTATCTGGCTAAAACCCAAAAATTATTGAATCTTCAAAGTGTTTTACCAAGTTTTAGAAAAAAATGCTTTTATCTGAGTAAGTTGTTTTAAAAGGCTCCAAGTAAATGATGGCATTAATTTTCCAATATCACAGCTTTACCTGCACATATAATATCTAGAATGAATTATCTCTACCTATTCAAATTCACATCAGAGAAAATATTTCAGGTAAATATCAGGTATCATTACTAAGGACAATTGAAAGAACAAAGACAATTATTCCCCTTGGTGGGCAGAGCTGAATTTGGGCTGGGCATCTTCTCTTATAAGTTTATTTCTTTTTGTTTGTAATCTTTTTAAAGAAATTTAATTTAATTTAATTTTTCTCCATCACCATTTATCCCCCATACCCTCTTCTCTTTTCCCCCCATACCCTCCTCTCCACTCACACCTCCCCTCTTGCAATTAGCACACTGTTGTCTGTGTCCATGAATTCTTTCTCTTTTTTTCTTTTTTGCTCAATCCCTCCATCCACCTAGCTGCCCCCATCAACAGAGCTGTCATCCTGCTTCCTATCTATGAGTATCTCTATTTTTCCTTATTACTGTAGTTCATTTTGTTTGATAGATTCCACATGTGAGTGAAATTATAGGGTACTTGTCTTTCTTTGATTGGCTTACTTCACTTAGCATAATGTTCTCCAGTTTCATCCATGCTGTCACAAAGAGTAAAATTTTTCTTCTTTTTCAGGGCCAAGTAGTATTCCATTGTGGAAATATACCATAGCTATTTTACCCACTCATCTACTGATGGATACTTGGGCTGCTTCTATATCTTGGCTACTGTAAATAACTCTGTCATGAACATAGAGGTGAATATATCCTTTCAAATTAGTGTTTCTGGTATCTTTGTATAAATTCCCAGAAGTGGGATCTCTGGGTCATAAGGCAGATCCCCTTTAAGTTTTTGAGGTATCTCCACACTGCTTTCCACAGTGGCTGCACCAGTCTGCATTCCCACCAACAGTGCAAAAGGGTTCTCCTATTTCCACATCCTTGCCAACACTTGTTTATTTATTTATTGAAGTTTCTTTCTTTCCTATCCAGTGTGAACTAATCAAAAAACTTTAAAAAATCTGAAATCATTTTAATGTTTTTATTGTTTTTTATGTTTGATTTTTAAAGCTTTGCAAATGATGAATAAAAACAGGGTGGAACAAAAGTAGGTTTACAGTTATGAGTATGCAAAACACAGTTAATTCTTATATTATTATTAATTAATGTGTTATTTTCCATACAAACATATGTAAATCTACTTTTGCCACACCCTATACTAAGATTCCCCAAGAGCATCTCTGAAAGCATTAGTTATGGACAACATCCAAATAAATATAAAGAAAACATTTAGAAATATATATAGGATAGCTCTGGCTGGTTTAGCTCAGTGGATTGAGCGCAGGCCTGCGAACCAAGGGATAGCGGTTCAATTCCCAGTCAGGGCACATGCCTGGGTTGCAGGCCAGTTCCCAGCAGGGGACGCATGAGAGGCAACCACACGTTGATATTTCTCTTCCTCTCTCCTTCCCTTCCCCTCTAAAGATAAAATAAATAAAATCTTAAAATAAAATGAAATAAAAATATATACAGGATAAAAGAAGAAATCTTGTGCTAGGCCCTATAATTTTAGAAGCATTGACAGTTGAGGAAAAAAACTTGGCAGTGTGCACATAGATGAAAACATTTTCTTATTAGAAATGATTGTACAGAATAAATACCCTGAAAAAAATCCTTGCAAATGAAACACCTACAATTCTGAAGAAAATGAAAAAATAAAAGGATGGAAAAAAGTGGAGATTTCAGAAAAAAATACCAAAAATTCTACATAGATAAAATTACTATAATGTAGTCCTGTACTTTATTTCATTTATTATCTCTATGGAGACAATGCTCTAGAAAACTGGGTTGCATCTTGAAGGTCAGGATTAAGAGGTCTGTTTTAAAGTTTATTATATGTCTCAAATTTTCCATACTTTTCAGAATCTTAATTTGGTAATAATATTTATGTTATGGTCCTGGAGAGGCATATTTAATTGGTCTTGGGGGTGGGATCAGATCTTGGTAAATTTTTTTTGTCTGTTCACTTTCTATTCAGTCTTTATTGTATTTTTTCTGTTCCCATTTGGTCACACCCTCATCTCCCCAGCAATCACCACACCGTTGTCCACAGCCATCCTGCCAAGGTTGAGGAACCTTCCCTAGAGCAGATGTTTTTCTTTTTCTTTTTTTTAATTTTTATTTTAATTGTTGTTCTTGTACAGTTTACTGTCTTTTGCTCCCATCCCAGCCCACTGCTCCAGCCCTCCCCAGCTCCCTCCCATTTCCACCCCTGCTAGTTTTTGCCCATGTGTCCTTCATACTTGTTGCTGCAAACCCTTCCCCTTTTCCCCTGAAATTCCCTCCCATCTCCCCTCTGGTGACTATCAACCCTTTCTGTTGATTAATGACCTCTCCTCCACTCCTGTAGCCTGGATTCCTGAACAGAACTGTACTTCGCTCTTCTTACTTTGTGTCACGGGATGAATATCCATTTGTTAAATTTATCTGTCAAAGCTCTGTTGCTGACTGTCAAATCACTGTGGTCTTGTCCCCTCATTCAGCCCTTGAACCATATGACTAAATGCTTACTGGACACTTCATTTGGATGTCTAATCCCCCTTGCACATTGTCTGCCAATTGCATTAGCAGTCACTCCTGTGAAAATGAAGATTATTATGCTAAGTGAATGAAGCCAGTCAAAGAAAGACAAATACCATATGATCTCACATATATGTGGAATCTAATGAACAAAATAAACTGGTGAACAAAATAGAACCAAAGGCATGGACACATGGAACAAACTGACAGCTGTGATATGAGGGTGGAGGGGGACTGGATGAAAGAAGGGAAAGGGACTAGCCAAAGAACATACATGCATAACCCACAGACACAGACGACCATGTGCTGATGGCCAGGAGGAAGTGGGGCCAGGCCTGGGTGGAGGCAGGGAAGGGGAAGGAGAATGAGGACATCTGTAATAATGTCAACAATGAAAACAAAGTTTAAAAAATGCAGTCATCTCTGATGTTGTCTCCTTCAGTTTTCTCCTCCACTGTTGTCAGGTCCTTTACTATTTTTCTACCGTAATCGAGCTCTTCATCCTTTCCTGCTTTCTTGACTCCATCAATGTAGTCCCAGCTCTCACTCTCTGGCACGGCTGTGATTGCTAACAGACTTCTGGCCTTATCAAACCTAGGCCTTCTCACCTCCAGTGTTTCCTGTTTGTGTCTAGCAGATGGTTGTTTTTAAACATTGCTTTAATTTCATTCCCCACCTCTTATCACTCCCTGCTTCCCCCTTCCCATATCAAAGTTCTGCATACTTTGCCCCAAGCCTTCCCACCTAACATTATTTAAAATTACTTTTTTTTTTTCTGGTAAGTCTGTCAAATATATTTCACAGTGCTCTTTAACTTGATTATTCAGTGTTTCCCAAGTCTATACTTTCCACTGATAATTTTTGGTGTTATAGGAGTAAACATCAAAAATGTTCACTTATATATTTAAATTTAATGTAAACTGGAAAATACACATGTACTTCAAATTCATGGTTTGACAGATTTTTATTTCTTAGACTGACACTAAAGTAAATATTAAAGTTTTAAAAGGTCAATACAAATAAAATATTAAGTATTCAACATGGAAGGATTGTGAAGGTGATGTATGAACAGTTGACAACCATAAAAATATCATTTATGTTATTTTCACCTCCTGGAATAATACGGGGCAGATTCTACTCATCCTTTCAGTCCTGATTTAACTTCAAAATTCTCTGAAATGTCAACGGTGCCAAAGTGGCTGGAGAAAGATAGCAAAATGAAGAAAGGAAACAGAAGCCACTGGTTTTGACCAAGAACCCTGGCAATGTGGGAATGCAAGGTTTTACTGAATGGTGAGAGTGGACGCTGATGTGGCATCTCCAGAAACTGGGTGCATTTTTCAATGGAAAAGGGACAAAGATAGCGAGGATCTGTACTAATTCAGATGTCTCAAGTGATTGCAGTTGCCTTGCAACTGCCATCCAGGCAGGCAGCTCCCACTGAAATGTGGGGGTGTGCAGACACATCCGCCCTCTAGTCCTGCCATCCTTCTCTCTTCTAAAGCAGCCATCACTTCTTTCTCTTCTACTAATGCCCTGACCTGGTGTGTTCTCCCTAAATGGAGACAAGGAGCCGGGAGCTTGCCTGGGATGAGAGGGTGCCAGTTACAGGTATGGGATGTGAGCAAATGTACCGTGTGCTGTTGTAGCTTGTCTGGGCTCCTCCCCAACACTTGAGAACCCAGTCTGAAGCATTGGGGAAGAAGTCCAAAGTAGCAATTACTGTTATTCATCCTCCTCCCACTCCATCAATAGAGGTTTTTCCCCATAGTTAAACCATGGCCTCATCATAGAACTGTTTTTCCTTTACTTTCTCACTCAGGAATCTCCTGCACCCTCACAGCGCCCACCAACATGCCTGACTGGGTGTTATTCTGGTCATCAAGGTGACTTTGAGGCATCCTTGCCTCTCTCTCCCCATGGAATTGAATCAGTCAACTATGAAACCAGTTTTTCACAAAATTTTTTAGTGGTTTCACTCTTTATCAAACAAGAAGAAGAATTTCAAGTGAAATTGAGGTGTGTGCCTGTATGAGTGAAAACAGAACTAGGGATTGGGTATCAGGTTTACTTTAAGCTTGTGTTTAACAAGTCTGGGTAGTCAGGTGCAACTTGGCCTCCTCATCAGTAATGAACGTGAAGGGTGGGACTGGGGCACCTGTAGTTCTCTCTAGTTCAATGAAAGTGAAGAAAGCCTTTCTCTTAAGTTTATTCAAGTGTTTCCCAACATTTCTTTTCACCTTCCATGGTCCCACCAGCAGCAAGTGTGTCAGCTGATTTTAGTTTCACTTAAGAGAGGCAGTTGTTAGGTTTAATTTAACTGCTTACAGTGTTCTGAGTATTGAGGGGAACCACGTGACTGGTTTTATCAGCTCCTGGTCTGAGTAAAAAATGGTTAATCTTTTGAAGAGTTGAGACTCAAAAAGGGTAAAAAGATGTTTTTAAAAGTGAAGGTAATCTGCTTGTTTACTGAAGTTACTGAATAATAGGCATTCACAGATTGACTTTCAAAAAATCTAAATATAACCAATGGAACATTTTTAAGCTGAGATCTGAAGAAATCTGTCAGTTTATTCTTTTGCTTCAGGAAAACATTATTTCAATATCTGAAGCTCCACTTTCTGCTGAGTACATCCACTGGTAGAGAACTCACAATGTTGCATGTCCAACTATTCCTCTCCAGGCAGTGCTGATATGCTTAACATGTGTACACTCTTCCTAGGAAGTTGTGAGCATCCCATACCACTGGGGTGGGCACATGCTTGTGTGTGTGTGTGTATGTGTGTGTGTGTGTGTGTGTGTGTGTGTGTGTGTGTGATGGGGAAAGTTTGTAACTCTTTGTTTTCCTTCTCAGGGAAAGTGCAGCATTTAACACATGTATATCGGTGGTGGTTATTTTCTCTTGCACTTCTGATAGGTTAGGATTATGCTATGAGATTGTCAATGTATTGCCATTAATTTTTCCCTAAGTTTTCAATTTCGACTTGGGATCCTTTATGACAAATCCTTATTTTCAGGAACATGAAAGTTGCAAGAGCTCTAAGAAGGATCATTCCTAACAGACCCCTCTACTATAGGCTGTCCCTATGTGGATGCTCAGGGGCACACATCACTTCCCAGGAGTGTGGCTCAAAGGGCTTCTTTCAAAACCAAAAATCATTGTCTGCCATTCTAGCTGAAAAAGTCATTTGATCCTCCTGTACCATGTCTTCCATTTTAAAGGAAAACTTTTAAATGAATAATGCTTCTGAAGAAAAATAATCTTATGAAAAAATCTAAGATTTTAATTATTCTTTTCAAGGTTTTTAGTGCTTCCTTAATATAAAAACAAGTGCACATCAGAAAATCTTTATTTTGTTCTCTATGTATAAGAACAGCAGCAATAACAGTAGATACCATTCCTGGGCAGCCATAGGAGTTTGGCTTTTACTCTATGAGGTCCCCCCAAAAGATTGACAGGATTGCGATCCTTGTTTTAGCTGTTAATGAAACTGAGACTCAGGCTAAGCATCCTGCCCAATGTAATACAGTGGATATGTGCTGGCCTCCCTCATTACAAAGCTTATATACCTTTCTTTATGCTACATAATTTCAAAAATATTGTAACTTTTTTCATTAATAAAGAATTTTGCAGTTTTTTAAAAGATTTTTATTTATGTCAATGTGTGGTTGCCTCTCACATGCCCCCTACTGGGGACCTGGTCCATAACCCAGGCATGTGCTCTGACTGGGAATCGAACCGACAACCCTTTGGTTCAAAGGCCAGCCCTCAATCCACTGAGCCACACCAGTCAGGGCAGCAGTTGTTTAAAGAAGAAAAATTGCCTGCTTTCAAGTTCTCATTAAAAATAACTGGTATTAATTTAGAACACAAACAAAACAAGCTACACACATGCATCTATGGTTTGGAAAAACAGTGGATTGGTTTGTAATAATAACTTAGGTCCAGTATGATCACTTCTTCAGTGTTGGAAGGACCTTTAGAAATTTCCTCAAAACCTCTGGGGTGGGGATCCCCTCTAACTGCCCTTGGGGGAACTATTTGTGCTAATTTAGTGATGGGACATACAGAACTCTTCAGGCAGAACAGTCCATATCTGGGCAGCTTGAATGATTAGTACAATACTTAATATTTATACACTCTTAGCAGTTGACACGTTACTCAGCTCTTTTACGCACCGTATTTCATCTATGAAAGCTTGTTCTTATTTTGAGTCTATGTCTGTTCTTCCATTTACTTCAATTCATAAAAGCAGTAGAAACTTTTTCTGTATAGAATGTAAATGAGGTGGAGGAAAGCGTTGGAATGAATAACTTTTAATTTAGTATTCACAATGCATTATCTTTTTGCCTAGGTCATTTTGGTGAACACATGCCTTGTTAATTTGACAATGAGTATTTGCTTCCCCTTCCAAATCTGCAAGACCAAGCAAGAGCTTTGCTGATGGAGCTCTGTGCTTCCCCCTCCCTTTTCCTCCCATGACAAAATGCAACACCGAAGGCAAGAATGTTTCTGACCAACTGCAATAACTTGCCATCTTAGCAACAATGGGTCCGTCTGCAGAGAAAGGATTACAAAGTAAATCTTTGCTGGCTAAAACTTGGCTTTAGTTTTAGAGATTGCTATTTTGACTTTGGATTTACTTGTTATTGACAATGTTGGTAAAACACACAAAATAACTTTATGTTACACCTTAGGTGCACTCCTTTGCATCTTTAAAATGTGCATACTGAGGGCTTGAGGATTGGAACAAAACACAAGCCTTATCTTTCCCTTCTAATTTGGAAAGATGCCATATATTTTTAACTTGGGTTCTCTGTATAAATAAGATATATCCTTGTTCTCCCCCCCCCCTACTTTTCTCATCCTTGTGTGAAAATTTAAGTGTGAAAAAAGGAGTATGTGATCAGATATAGTTCAGGAAATGAATACGCAAGACACACATGAAAAAAATCAGGTAATTTCACCAGGACATTTCTAATTCCTGCATGACTTGAATCTGTGGGACATGCTTCTATATCCCTCAGGTAAGAAAGAATCAGCTACACTGTTGGTACAGCTTTCCAATCAGGCTTATATCCCCCTAATTTTTATTTGACAGGCAAATTTTACCTTTTGATTTGTGGGTGAGTGCACTCCATGGTCAGAATTTAAAGGTATGCTTATCACTAATTTTACCTGATCCTTCACTTTGTCAGGGAAGATTTATCAGTCAACTACACCGGTTTCTTCTAAGAATCTTCTGAGAGGGATTTTCCTAATTATTTTTTCTCATTTAGTATATCAGTTATTTAATACCCATGGATATGATGTTTTCCTCTAAGACAGGGTAACATTGAATCAAGCTCTCCAGTTTTTAGCCCTTCCTCTAAAAGTCATGTTCGGTCTAAAATGGTAGCTGATGGCTGGTCTATGGGAGACATTTTAAAAAATTACACTAGGAATCAAAACTCTTTGCTTGCATATTTTTGTGTACTGAATTTATGTGGTAACTACAATTTATGGAGTGTTAAATATTAGTTACTGGGTTTTAATCCTCAAGTCCGAGTTAAGTGGCAATATCCCCATTTTGTAGCTGAAAAGACCAAGGATTGGATTGGTTAATTAAGCTTCCTGGTGTTATGAGTAAGAAAGCCATCCTCAAGTAGTGAAGGACATATTAAAGGAAAGAGGAAGGCTGATGGGTAGCCATTAGTGTGAGGGGCAATGAGAAAGAAGAACTGGACATATTTAATCTGAACCATATTGAGTGCAGGACATATTACTGATCTTCAATTCACTGAACATTGAGGACAAGGCTCATGGTTATCATTGTATATTTCCAAAGAGAAGAAAAATGGTGAGGAATATATTTGCTCAAATGCAATGACGTGGGGGAAAATATGCTTCCAGGAAGCAGAATTCTACCTTCATCCTCACCCCACTCATAAAACATACATCTGAATTTCCTGAAGAGGGATTTAATGGCTAGAATTGTTATAAGATAGGTGGAATGGGGCCATCTCAAATATTTCCTCTTGAAAAGTATTCAAATAGACTAGGAACCAATTGTCAGTGATGCTACAGACTTTTGGGGGTTGAACACTGCAGATACCACAGAGAACAAGACAAGCACAGCCCTTCCCCTTTAAGAGCCTATGCTCACAGCAATGTTTGGAAAAGCCAGAGAGTAGAAGAGGTAGGAAAGGAGAGAGTTATCAGGGAAGCTGCGCAGAAAAAGGACAGGGTCAGAGGACAAGAGATAGGGTGCTTCAGAACTCTGGTTGGCAAATGACAGTTTTATCCAGGTTGTGCTGGGCACAGTGGTGAGTGACATGCCCTCCCCACCCACGAGGACCTTCCAGACAGAGGGTGGCCCATATTTTAGAGGAGAAGAAAGAGCGTGGAATGGTCCTAGCTGGGACACATCCCTTAGGATCTGACTCTTGTTTCTCTGTGGTCCCCTCAGTGCTGACTGCCAATGCTTTTGGTCTGTCCTTGTGAAGACTGGGCACTTGAGCTTGTGATGTGCACTCACTGTGGCACTTCTTAGGTAGGTCAGCCCTGCATTTTCTGTGAAAATAATAAACCCTAGTCTTTGAGTAACTACTTCCTGTAGTGAAACAGCTGTGTTGGAGACTCAGTAGTCACATTAATATTCAGGAGAGACAACAAATGCAGGTAGGATAAATGTGACACTTATTCAGGGCATGTGTTTGCATTAGGAAGGAATCTATTTTTTTTTTAAAAGATAATGCCCAAAATATAATTTGACCTCTTTTAAACATTTTCTACCTTTTTACTTCTACACTAACATAAATATTTCCCAGGCTCTAAGATATGTGACAAATGTCCAGTGGAGCACAAAAGCAGTAAATTTCCCTTTATGATTGTTGTTATTTATTGTTGAGACATGGTTTATTAATCAATCCCTGTCTCATTACTGAAACAACTTAATAAGGTTTTGCACAACTAATGGTTTTCATCAGCATTCATCACTGAGTTGTCTTCCACCTAAGGAACAGGGCTGGTGTTCCAAACACCATCTGTGCTGGGGAGCGGGGTCTTATTACCAGAAAGGTACACAGCAAGCTTTAGGGGGAAGCTAATGCAAACCAATCTATGAAATGATCTCTGTAGAGAGCTATGCGACAATTCAGATAACACACAATCCATCATTTTATTTAGGAGGTTAAATATCTGCTGTTTTCCTCTGCTACTGGGCAAGCAGAAGGAAGCAGCACTTCCGTGTGGCAGGCCACGGTTAGAAAGGCGCTTCAGTGCAGGCCAGAAAACCGGGCTGACACTGGGGCCAGTAAAGGCCAGCTGAGCTGGGCCACCTCTCCCCTCGGTTGCCTCATCGGTGAAATAAAAGAAAGGCTGGTGTGTGTTTTCTCTAATTTTTACTCAAAATCTAATGTTTTATGGCTATCACAATAGCTACTTGCCATCACGAGGCATACGTTAAGGTAAAAATGAAGACACACAGAATTAGCTCACCAAAAGAGCTCTGGAAGGGAATCTAGTAAAACGGAAAGGGAGCCCAACTTAGAATGAGCAGACTGCTCCAGCTTTAGCTCTGTCCACAACCAGCTTTGAGACCTTGGGCAAGATGCTTACTCAGTAGTTCCTATAGGTGCTTTTGCTTCTGAGATTCTGTGAATTTGACAATGATGTAGAAGTCAGGATGAAGGCATACACTGTACCTGATATTACCAGGAAGTGAATTTGGGACTTTGGGAGATCTAGGGAAACTTGGATTTGCTAAATTTTTTGCTTTATTTTTTCCTTAGGTAGTATTACAAAGTAGGTGTTAAATGGAACAGTTTATAGCTTTTTAGATTACCTTTGAGAGGACTTTGTTGAGGTTTAAATAGGTGGAGTGTCATTACTTCTATTTCATAAATCCTCTGGATATAGAACCCATTGAGAAACAGGCAGAGCCAGAGAGATCAGGACCAAATGTTCAACTACGAAGACTGGGTTTCTTAGATGTTTCCTTAGTAGCAGAAAATTTGGTTGTTTCCGACTGTTTTTCCTCCAAGTATACACTTTGGGATGACCTACTAGAATTATGTAAAGAAAACATGCTCAGAATTACTACCTCACTTCTGCTGAACCCCAGTCACTGACACAGAGGGAGAATGTGCCCCAAGAAGAAATGCTGGGCACCCACCCACATGTACTCACCACAAGCAGATTAGGATTTGGAGGAGGCTGGTGGCAATGAGGGGAGTTGGGGGTGGGGGGGAAGCCAGTACAAATAACTGGGGCTGGTAGAGGAAGAGGAGTGGGGGTCTGAATACAAAGTCCAATAAAGATTTTTGTTATTCTACCCTTTTGGGGGACACTCAAAATGTTTTTCACCTGGGCCTGAACTATTCTCTGTGGCCCTAACGAAAGCCCTCTATCCTCTGTAGGTCTGAAGGAGCATGTGGAAGGGCTGAGCCATGCGTACACAGTTTCTTGTTCTAATCTCCCCATCGTGTGAGCCTTTCCTCCTTGTTTGGAAGACCCAGAGGGGCATGTGGGGCAGCTGGAGGGACTGGAGGGACTGTTACTCTCCAGCCCTTTCTCAGAAACATGAGCCCAGGGCATTGACAGTTTTCCTCACAGGCCTGTTATCATTCTACTCATGGTGGCAGATATTTGTCAGAAATATACCCCCCTTTTATATTTTAATTAACACCAAGGCTGAATCTATACAGGCAAAAATAATTATGTATTAATTAGTCTGAAACCCTGTTTCCCCCTACTGTTTGTCTTGACCTAGGGCAAACACAAATTTTTATCCAGGAATTCCATGTAAGTGTTCTGGTCTTCTTCCAGAGGATCCTTCGGAGAACCAGCTAACAGAAGGTCTATTCGTGGAGGTTGCAGGGCTCTACTTAGAGGTGTGAGATCATGCTGAGATCGGTCCTCTGGGGGAAATGAGCCTAATACACTGAGAATTGCTTTTGCCCAGTTTCTTCTCTGCCAAAGCTCAGGACTGTAATATCTGGTTGTATATCAGATCACGCTACATTCGTTTATTTGCCTGTAGTGGACATCCTGGGAGCTTTCATGATGGTGGTGATAGAAATGGTAATTCCTTGATGTAAAGGTGACTTAAATATGGTATAGCTTAGAAAAAAAGCAACTCTCCTCCCCACAAATGCCAATCTTTGTGAATATACCTCACAGACAGTCCCCCATGACTGTGTCTTCCTTCCCCTAAATGTACCAGAAACAATGGGACTAGATTTGTGTCCAAGCTGGGCATCAATATGGATACATGTTTGTGTCCAAAAGACAATGGAATAGAAGAATTTCTAGAAATCTACAGACTAAAAATGAGGAAACTAAGTTTTAAATAAAACTAGGGTTTGTGACCACAAATTCAAGAACTAAATCTATGCCCACTGCATTTTGAGAACACTGTCCAACTATGCCAGGGGCCTCGCATCGCATCAAGTGAATGCAGAGAAAAGCCACGAAGGCAGGCACTGTTCCAGGAGCAGCAGAGCAGGAGGGGGCACTGAGAAGAAGTCAGAGCCCTGACTTACTGCTCTCTGGAGCCTGTGTGCCCCCTGGGAATCTGGGCTCATCACGTTACATTGAGCAAATTGTTTCAACACTGTGTGCCTCACTTTCATCATCTCTACAATGACGTTTAAAATGGTCCTTCTGTTCCAAGAAAGTGCATGTTGGATGGGATCTGGTAAAGTGGGTACAACCAAAGGAGGGAGGCTTGGGAAATGTTATTTGCCCACGGGTCACTGAGAAGGGACACAAATACCACACAGAGCCATCATGGAAGTACCAGGTCTTGGGCAGGTGTCAGAAAACAGGAAGGAGGGGCAAGTCTAGGCCAGTGCCTTTATTGGAGATTTTGAGGGAAATATAGGGCAGAGCAGAGCAAACAGTTCAAGAATGGTCAGTTTGAGTAATACCCATGGCTTCGGGCTGTAGGGGTGATTTCTTGTTGCCTGGCATCTGGCCCTGGGGTGATTTAGGGCAGGGGAAATATTGGTGTGGTGTGTGAGCATTAGATAAGGAGGTGGCCGGGGCTGCAAACTTGGGATTGGCTGGTTGGTGTAGTAGAGATGTGCTAAGCCTTTGCTAGCTCTAAGAATTGGCTCCCCTGGAAGGGGCTCCTCTCTCCAAGTATATGAGGCCCCCAAATGCCAAAGCATCAAACATACAAAAATTTGTTAGTGTAGTTGGTCCTATGATTGCTGGGTGAGAAACAGGCATATCTAGAATCCGAGAAAACACACAACACCAATTTATTGTGAGATTTAATGACTTCATCTATATGTAGTCTACCAGCCCAAAGGGGTCTCGAGTACCTAGTCTTATTGCATGGAGACTGAAGCATGGAGGTAAATTCAGCTGCCTCTGTCCTAACAGGACAGGACCCAGTAGGCATTGTAGAGTATGTAGGGGAGTTCAGCAAGCAACTGGAGACTTTTAAACAGTGCTCCATGGTGGGTGGCATGTTGGGATTATAAGGAATATTTAAGCTGAAACAATTTACATGTGTATGCATTTTTCGAGCAGTTAATTAAATGTATAACAATGTAGGTCAAACTCTACAGAACATCAAATGGACTAAAAATTATTTACAGAAATTTAAATATTTTAATTTTTTGGTCGGCATTTTGTTGATATTCAAGAAGAAGAAAAAGAGAATATAAAAGACATACATTAATACGAGAAATTTTTTAACATAAAGGTAGAGATGAGTAGTTTTTTTGGTCCACGCATGTTTGAGACAGCCACAGTTCTGCACTGCGGGTGATGTGAACCTTTAGGATGCTGTGGGTGTGGCAGGGTTGGGCAGGTTTTGCCATCTCTGCCCCTGTGCGTGAGACCCTGAGTTAAATAATGGGAGGCTTGGACTTGGATTTACAAAACTTAGCTGTCTCTCTCTCTCTGCCACTTCCTAGCTACCTGACTTTGACTCATTCCCACATGCAAATGGGAACAATGGTGATTCAATAGGATGGCCCTGGAGTTTCAGGGAGATAGTGCTTTTGAAAGTATTTCAAGTGATCACTTACTCTTGCTACCCTAGCTTCTGTAACCAGTCATAATCGCCATCCCCTGGACGTCCCCTCAATTCTTGTAGAGCTCACTCGGAAGGTAGATCGTTCACTCCTGCCATTAATGGGAACTCTTCTCCATTGTGTATGTAAATGGAGGAGAGTTCAGGCTTCATTTTCTCTTTGACTTTATTCCTCTAAACCATGATTTTCAACCTTTTTCATCTCACGGCACACATAAACTAATTACTAAATTCTGTGGCACACCAAAAAATATACTATATCTTTTCTGATTTGACAAAAAATGATAGGTATAATTTTGATTCTTTCATACCAGGTGGCTATTGTTGTGTTGGCTGTCACCATTTTTTAATTCAACAATCTAAGGGGAAAGAGATTAGTGCCCCTGAGTAAATAGTCAAGTATTTCATGTTTTCAAACTTCTTGTTGCTTACCAGTTGAAAAATCACTGCTCTAAGCCTCAGGTTTCTCATCATTAAAATGAGAATAATACCATCAACCTCAGGGTTGTCATGATAATTAAATGAAATTACACCTGCAGAATACTTAGCTCAGTACCTGACACATAATAATCACTCAGTAAATGGTTGCTATTATTAGTCTCATTTCAAGTGCACATGAAGGAGCTTGATCTATACTTTTAGGATTCAGATACGAGCTAACCCATGTCTCAGCCAGACATAGTAAAGGGAATCAGCGAGAAAGTAAAGGGAGTTCACAAATATAACTGAGTGATCACTAGTCAAAAGAGCTCTAATAAAAAAGACAAATGAATCTTCTTTAACTTTCAACGAAGATCTGCTGTAGCTCACGCTGTTTCTTTAAGTTAACACTCTGATAAAAACCTGTTGACTCTTTGTAATTAAAACACCCCAAATTTCTTACATTTGATTAACAATGAACTTTTATTATTAATACTGAAAACTTAAAGTAATGTTAATGACCATAAGAAAACTATTGTTTCACTTAAATGGAAATTATTTAAGGAATAAACACACTAATGACTATTCGGTCAGGTAAGTAACAAGCAGCTATATCCGGGCACTGCAGTAGGAGGTGTCTTAGGAGATACACAGGTCAATAAGCAATAAATCAACAAACAGCAAGTGCTGGCAAATATGTGGGGAAGAGGGGGTCCTCGTGCATTGTTGCTAGGAATGCAGATTGGTGCAGCCACTGTGGAAAGTTGTATGAATTTTCCGCAAAAAGTTAAAAATGGAACTGCCTTATGATCCCATGACTCCAATTCTGGGAATATATCCAAAGAAACTTAAAACACTATTTGAAAGAATATATGCAGTGCTGTTTATTGCAGCACTGTTTACAATAGCCAAGATTGGAAGCAGCCTAAATGATGAATGGAAAAAAAAAAAAAAAAACCTGTGGTACATTTCTAAATGGAATACTACTCAGCCACAAAAAAGACAGAAATCTTAGCTTTTGAGACAGCATGGATGGACCTGGAGAGTATTATGCTAAGTGAAATAAGCCACTAAGAGAAAGACAAATACCATATGATTTTATTTATATGTAAAATCTAATGAACAAAATTAACAAACAAAATAGGAACAGAGTCACAGACACAGATAACAGACTGACAACTGTCAGAGGGGAAGGGGGCTGGGAGTCTGGGTGAAAATGGTGAAGGGATTAAGCAAAAGGAAAAAAAAAAAAAACCCTCATAGACACAGACCACAGTACAGTAATTACCAGAAGGATAGGAGGGGTGGGGAGGTAGAGGAGGGTAAGGGGGGGACAAATAGTGATGGAAGGAGACTTGACTTGGGGTGGTGAACATACAATACAAAATATAGATCATATATTAGAGTATCGTACACCTTTAACCTATATAATCCTATTAACCAATGTCACCTCAATAAATTCAATTAAAAAAAAAAAAAAAACTACTGGATGTTCAGCTGACAGATCAGCAGTGGTGAAAAGATACTTCAATGGTTTCAATCTTTATCTAAACACAAAATCCCAGAGCCATGTTTATGAGCATCGTTAATCATATGCTGCGAACCTGGTGAAAGAAATTGTAACAGAAGCATCGGATGAGATGTTTTTTCCTTCTCTGATTTTTACATTTCAATATTTGAATTTTGAGAATCACCAAAAATGAGTGGGGTTTTTTTTTTTGAGCAGTCCCGCTAAGGGACAGAAATGTGCGTGTTCTGACTGCAGAAACAAAACGGGGTGTGGAGGAAGCGCTCCGAAAACGGCCAGCACTTCCCAAAGCCCGGACCTGCTGCTTTTGCTGACACATTCCCAAGGAAAGCAGTCCCAGTCCAGAGAATCTATATGTGTGTATGTGTATAGGAGGTGTGTGTGGGGGGGTGGGGGGGTATTTTAAACCTGCAGTCACTTTTTAATTTTAAATTACACAGATCATCTACTTTTTTCCTAAAGTACTTGAAATCAATAGGTCTTCTTGGAAAATGTATTGAGAAAAGATACATCTTACAAACTTATGAAAGTCTTTTCTTATTTTTTAAAGAAAATCGGGATATTCATTATGGTGAATTATTACAAAATAAAGAAATAAAATCAGTAGCTTTCTGATATACCACCTTATTACAAAGAAAATACAAAAGGTAAATATTCCATTTATCTTTACAACTAAATAGCATTAATATCCAGAAGAGTTTTTAAAATTTGCAGGAGCTGGAAGAATAAAATTATGACATCTACCTGACAGTTGGACAAGAGGTTCTGAGACCATAACAACATGTCAGGGTGGATGGAGAGCTGCACCTTAGAATAATAAGACTTGCTTTTTTTTTTTAAGGTCAGTTTGGTATAAATTTACTCACTTAGTGTATTATCAATAAAACTCAGATTTGTTGTAGGAAGTGGTCAGGAATTTGACCAAATGATTCTAAATTTCACTTTGGAGAAAGAACGTGCAAGTATAGAGAGTGGAATTCTAAAAAAACAAAACCACCAGGAAGGAACATTGCCTAAGCAGGTATCAAAATGTATCACAAAATTGCTGAAACTAAAACAGTGCAGTACTGCTGAGAAACAGATGGTTAAGAAACAAATTAAAATGTCCTTCTTTGACCCAAATATGTATAAAAATTTAGCATTTTAGAAAGTTAGAATATTGAGCCAGTGAGAAAAATATGCATTAGTGAATAAATGTTTCTCTAACATATAACCATTGAGAAAAATATTCCTACAGTGCTGTTCACATTATTTATACTTGTTAAAAAAGAATCTATAAATATAACAAGAAAATATGGGCAGATTTTAAGAATAATATTAGATTTGGGGAAAGTCTTTTTAAAGTATGAACACAAAAGCTAGAAATAATAAAAATAATTAAAAAATAAGGTCAATGAGTTTAAGTGTAAAAAATTAAATGCTTCGTATGGAATAAACATCTCAGGTGAAACTGAAAAACCAATGGCCGGTAAGAAAAGATAGTTTCCACATAGCAGAAGTCTACTGTCTTTAATATATAAAAATCTCTTACAAATTAATAAGAATGTACGCTCCAGTGGAAAAATCGGCAAAATACATAAACAACAGCATGTAGCAGAAACACTTTGGTTGTTTACAAAAATTAGTGGGACACCAAGACCTGAAGGGGAGAACTGACATTAAACTTAAGAGATAAAATACAAAACAGAATTCTCACTAGTGGAATCATGTTTTTGTTATGGTGCAAAGTATTTCAAATTTTACTACAGTGCTTACTGAAATATTACACTTGTATATTGGATGTGATTCTAATCTTCACTAAAGATCTTTTTAAACTAAACTTAAAAATCTTAAGCAAAAGTGATATGTATTGGTTCACATAACTGGGAGGTTCAAGGGCTACACTGGCTTCAGGCATGGCTGGAGTTCAGGGCACAGACTTTGTTATCAGGACTCAAGTCTCCACCTTTTGGCTCTGCTTGCTCTGCACTGGCTTCGTTCTCTGGTTGGCTCCATGTAATGGGCCCTGTTGTCTCTAGCTTTTTATCCTATGAAGCTGAGCATTCTCAGTAAAGAGAGCTTCTTTTCCTCCACAATTCATTTGAGTATCACTGCGCCAACATAAATAAAAGGACCACTCCTGAACTAGGGTTAAAGAGATTGGCTATGCTGACTGAATTACCTATTTACCTACGAAGCCTAAGGTTTGATTAGAATATCAGAACCACGTGGACTGAAAACAGGGAAGGGTGGTTCCAAGAAATGTGGGAGTTTTTATAAGGAGATGGGAAGGATGCTGGGCAAAAATTAAACTTTTTATTTTGAGATAACCATGGATTCATATGAAGTTGTAAGATATAATATGTTAAAATTCCTTGTTCAATTACCTCCTGTTGGAAATCTTGCAAAACTATGGTACCATATCATAAGAAATTGTCATTTGGAATGGATAAAATGATTTGGATTAAATGAAAGCTCAAAATTTAAATGAACTGTAGTACCATGCCTTAGACACCATAGTCAGTGTATAATTTTTGATTGGTTGATCTAGTCAGGGACCATTAATTTAAACTTAAAACTTCTCCAAGTAGTTCACATCATTCATTTTATAATGTTTATTAAGCACTTGCCACATGCAAAACTAAATGAAGTAAAGATACAAAGGTAGGAAATAGTGTGATGTTTGGGGCGGTGATAATTGCCTGATGGAATTGCACTGCAGGTATGAAGCAGAAGTTATCAGATAGGCTGCTTTTGGCTGCAAGTAACAGAACATGTCACTAACAGTGTCTTTAATACATAGGGGATTATTTTTTTCTCACATAGTAAGAAGAAGATAGATGATTGCTGGCATTGTTTGCATTACTCACAATTCTGTGAAGGATGTTGGTTCTTTTTAGCTTTCCATTCTGTCTTCCTTCATTTGCTGCTGGCTTTTCCTCAGCTACTTAAAATCCATTTTTTCCCTTCACATGAATATATATTTTTATTGATTTTAGAGAGAGAGGAATGGGATGGGGAGGGGGGGAGAGAGAGAGAGACATGGGTTGGTTGCCTCCAGTATGCACACTGATGGGGGCTGAAGCCTACCACTTCGGTAGATGCCCTGAACAGAAATTGAACCTGCAACCTGTTTAGTGTGGGTGTAGTGCTCAAACCAATTGAGCCACCTGGCCAAGGCAAGGCCCATTGTTTTTAATATGGCTGTCACAACACCAAGCATTACCTCCATATCATAAAAAGAGGGAAGAGGAGGTTCCAGACATATTTGTTTATTTCATTAGGAAATGCAGTCATTTCTGGTTGCATGAGGGGTGGAAAAGGAATATCCAGGGAAAAGGGGAAGGGATTAGAGCAACAAGTATGAAAGACATACGGACAAAAGCTGGGGGGGGGGGGGGAAAGGGAAGGGAGCTGGGGAGGGCTGGGGCGGAGGGACGGGATGGGAGTAGAAAACAGAAGACTGTATAAGAACAACAATTAAAATAAAATTTAATTTAAAAAAAAGGCTATCTGACAAAGGGCGACAACATTGCGATTATTATGTTAGAATGATCGTAATTCTCCCTCTGGGGATAAGCATATATGACTGGAGTTCTGATAGCAAACATAGAGCAAATTGGCTGCTGGTGGGAAACTCACATTATTCTACAGAAGAGGAGGAAAAGTCAGTGGTCAAACCTTAGAGGCCTTTTAGGAAAGTTTAGGAGTTTAGGTTTTATCAACAAAGATGTAGTATTTAGTGTCTCTAACAAGTAGATTGGGTGCCTGATTGTTGTAAACCATGGCGTACTTCTGGGGTTTTAGGTTGTATTGTGATTATGAAAATTCTCTTGGTATTTCAGCTTTATGTCCTAGAAAAAAACACTGCCAAGTTGGCCTTATAGAGGAAAACTTTTGCAATCTATTTAACAAAATGGTTAGGAATGTATAAGAAAAGATGGACCAGATTTATTCACCAGAAGTCTGATTTGCCTTGGAGCAGCCTATCGGGCTTCAGAATTTCATGAACATTTGAGGGCGAGAGATACAAGTGTCCCCTGTAACCTCGTAGAGCCAAGTGACTGGCTGGCTGTTTGTCCTCCAGCCCAGGACTAACCCCTCTGATGAGGATTTGCAAATAGTCACTATATACCTACTCAATGCCTCATGCCTAAATATGACACAAATAACAATGGGTTTTTTGGAATGCCAACTGTATGTCAGAATTTGACTCTGTGTCCCCATGTTATGCTTACAGTGTCCATTGAAATAACTCTCCCAAAATGTATTTAACTGTTGCCATTAAAATACTGGCCACTTTTGACCTAATATGGCAGATACTGGGAGATCTAAAATGCTATGATTTATAACTGGTAAAAAATTCCTTTTAAGAAAGGTGGTATGAAAAAGGATCTCTTTAAAAGTTTAACCAGGTGTTTCCCTATTTAGTGAATATGCATGTGCACACTGTGCCTATGGTATTGGAATTACAGATTTGGTGGTGAGGTTGCATCCATCATTTTCAGTATCACTTGGTGTTAATTTTTAGTGACTATGTAAATTAGCTAAAGCTTCCACCGTTTGGAAGCTTGTTTCCTCTTTGTTGCTGTTGATTTTAATGAGTTTGCAGTAAGTTTTACATCTTTGTAAGAAATGTGACCAACATTGGCATCACTTAAAAAAATTAAAATGAAGGTACATAAGGCTGTACAAAGAGAATATTCAGAGATTTGTTCAGGACAGAGGTGGGAAGAAGTCATTCTGCCCTAACTTTTTCTAATATACCATGTTCCTTTCTTATGGAAAAGTAAGAAAATGTGGTTATTCAAGACAAGTTAACCAGAAAGTAGAGTCTCTATGGCCATTTCATATCTAGAAATATTATTATGAAACAGTTGCTAAGACACATTTAATCAGCAGAAACCAAGATTTGAGGCAATGACAGATAAATAGATATAAGTATGGGTGACATTGTAATTAAAACCATGTGGTGATTTTTATCTGACTTTAGAGGCCATCTAAATGCATTTTATCTGGATTCTTGTACAGGCATTCTCATCTCACACAGGCTATGCTACCATTTCATGAAATGCCGTTGCTTTATATCCATTGGCATTTAGGAACTGTGATAGTTGGGGGCTAGCTAAAGCAGCATAGGTCTAGAATATACATTTCAGAGCAATCATAATACTAGGATCTGCCTATAAGGATTGTAGTACTAGATGAATTCTGTAAATCACCTCAAAACCTCAGCATATCAAAGTTTCCTGTATGATAACTTATTTCTTACTTTGAGATCCTTCTTTACTATTATACTTATGTATTTTTTAACCTATTGCTTCTGTGGCAAAGCAATCTCCAGGTTACCTACTTCAATGTTCAGTGGATTGTTTTGTTTACAAGTTTAAACAGAAATGCATTTTGGCAAATAATGATGGTTATAGTTGGGTTGTTAGAGATCCTCACAAGGGTGAAATTGCAGGGTCTTTCTTTGGTCTTGCAGAGCAGGACCTAAGTCAATCCTTCCTTCCTTCCTTCCTTCCTTCCTTCCTTCCTTCCTTCCTTCCTTCCTTCCTTCCTTCCTTCCTTCCTTCCTCACATTCAATCCTCTTTGGGTGGACCTTTTTATTTTATTTTTATTTTTTTAATTTTAATTGTTGTTCAAGTATAGTTTTCTGCCTTTTATCCTCATCTAGCCCACCCCCCAGCCTTTCCCACCTCCCTCCCATTTCCACCCACTCTTGTTGTTGTCCATATGTCCTTTATATTTGTTCCTGCAAACCCTTCCCCTTTTCCCCTGAAATTCCCTCCCCTCTCCCCTCTGGTCACTGTCAGCCTGTTCTCAATTTCAGTGTCTTTGGTTATATTTTGCTTGTTTGTTTGTTTTGTTGATTAGATTCCTGTTAAAGGTGAGATCATATGGTATTTCTCTTTCACCACCTGGCTTATTTTCACTTAGCACAATGCTCTCCAGTTCCATCCAAGCTGTCACAAAGGATAGGAGCTGCTTCTTTCTTTCTGCTGCATAGAATTCCACTGTGTAAATGTAACAGAGTTTTTTTATTCATTCATTTACTGATGGGCACTTAGGTTGCTTCCAGCACTTGGCTATTGTAAATTGTGCTGCTATGGATATTGGGGTACATAGGTTCTTTTGGATTGGTGTCTCAGGGTTCTTAGGATATAATCCTAGCAGTGGAATTGCTGGGTCAAAAGGCAGATCCCTTTTTAGTTTTCTGAGAAAATTCCACACTGCTTTCCATAGTGGTTGTACCCATCTGCAATCTGGGTGGACATTTTTTAGCAACTGCTTAAGTCTCTAAAATTATACAATATTTGGCAAAAGAGAAAACCAAACACTAAGAAACTCATACCTGTATGGTCAGAAATAGTTATCAGGCCTTCCCACTTTTGACTCAGTAAACTTTCCAATACTACATTCTTCTACATACCAGGTGACAAAGTAAAACAATACAGCATTCTTTTACTGGCATGTATAGTTTCATAAAGCATTTGACTGAATTACAGAATATAATCTAGGAAATTAAGAATATTTTCTTCACAAAGGAACATTTATGTGCATTCTTTGTTTTGTGACTGGTTTTAATGGGTCTACCCAGAGAGTAGCTTTGTTCAATGGTAATTCCTATTAAAAAGATATGACTGTATTTTTGGCTAGGCTAGATGAGCTGCTTGTGTTTTGAAGAGCACTGGATTGCTTATGAAGGATGTTAGCCCATTAGAAGTAAAGAGCAAACATAAGAATTTTCAAATTACCTTTGTATTCAAATAGGAAAATGTGTTAGAGAGAAACTTTGCTTTCTGGAGTCCATGTATTGTGTAAGGCAAAGAAAAGAAACACCTTCTTATTGATGGAAGAGTCTTGTATTAGGATTTCACAGTTTGAGAGAGGGACACTATTGAACCTTCCACCTATAAAAATGAATAGGAAATGCACATTCATGGAAAATAAATCACACCAGTTAGGATTTTCTAAGTTGCTTGACATGATGTGTTCTAACTTACACTTTAAGGTTGTCTGCTTTCATATATCTCTTAAACAGCAAAGCTAAATATACATACATACACATATACATGCACACATGCCCGTTTATTTCAGATGACTGGTTACAGGAATAATGCATGCCATTTCCATCATTTTATAAGGCTAATTTAGCAGAGCTGAAACAATTTTTTTGTGACAGGATTAATATTTGGAGGTTTTGTGAGTTTTCTGAAAGCAGACATTCTGTAGCTTATGGAACCTGTAAACAGTCTCCTATCTGAGGGAGTCAGGCCTGATTTGCAGTGGTAGGCAGATCCAAAAAGGAAAATAAACATCAGATCTGGTTCGCTCTAGAGGCCAGCCTGCCAGCTAATATTGTGTTGGAAGGTCTAGTTGTAAGGGATGGTAGGGGTAGTTCTGGCTGTTGCAGGGGTTGTTTTGTTGGGCTTGTTGGATCTCCTTATAGAAAACAGCTGTGTCCTGCTTATCAGGTTTCTTTAAAATCTTTCTCAGTGCTGTCCAAAATGCACGCCTGTGTGTCAACATACTTTCTTCCTTGAGTAGAGCAAACAGGGCAGCCTCCCTTCAAATGTAATCCAATACCTTAAAGGCAATTTTTTGTCATCATTTATGTGGGTAATTGGAGGTATTTCTGCTATAATTTATAAAAGTATAGGAAGTTTAGTTTGTTTTTTTTTTAGTTGTGGGTTTCCATCACACAAGGTTGTCTGACTGGTTCCAATGCATCACTCTCAATTCTGTTGCAAAGCTTTCATT
Source organism: Anoura caudifer (assembly GCA_004027475.1). Lineage (NCBI taxonomy): Eukaryota > Metazoa > Chordata > Mammalia > Chiroptera > Phyllostomidae > Anoura > Anoura caudifer. The sequence goes on from PVKU01004703.1 coordinate 97,721, forward strand.
TTTTACTTTAAATTGCAGTTTTATTGTTTTCCACCACCATGATAGGGTTGGATGGTTAGATGAGGTAGGAAAGTTTAAACTCAAAAAAGGAACAAGGATCCTTCAGGTAACTCTGATTTTAACCTAGCTGAAGTGTTTTGGTTTTGATTGATTGATTGATTTTGCTACCCAGCTATCAATTCACCAAAGGCCTCAAAAACACACATTGTGAGAAATAAAGGTTAGGCTATTTATCTCTATTTCTTCCCAGTGTGTTAGTTTATAAACAGAAGGTTTTAACCAAACTCAATTAAAATATAAGTAAAGAAATAAGTGGTACATTTTAATGACATGCTTTATTCCAGAAATAAGATTTTCTGTAATCATAGTCACATCATGGTTTCTTTCTCTGGAGTAGTTCATATATTTTGTTACCAGAATGTCTTTGGCATAAAAGAAGTTAACATAAATTAGTGGATGGCTTTAAGGAAGTCCAAGTAAAAATAGGTGCACCAGTTGAAACTTCAAACTCTGCGTGCATGCATGTGTTTAAATTTCCCATTGATTGTTTCCCATAAGAGTGATAAGAGTCTTTGGTAGTAAATATTTTGAGTGAAATAAAATATAGCTTCTCTGCAGGGAGAAAAAGTAAAGAGGAACTTATCCAGGTGTCACCTGGATTCTGGCAGGAACAACTAGTTAAGAGGGTATAGAATAAAGATGGCAAAAACATTATTTTCTTAATTAAATAAAAAAGAACCTCTCTTTGGCAGAAATATAAATGAGAAGTATTTCTCAAATGGCCCAAGGAAAGAGGAAGGAGGATTTTGTTGTTTCTGTTTTTAATGTTCTCAGGAAGAAATCCCCAGAAATCCTTTAAACAGGATCAGTGACTTAATAAACAGAAAAGATTTACATTCTCCCTGCCAAAGTCTTTCCTGTAGGAGACCTGGTAACATCGTCAGGGCTATCTTTCCCCAGTATGTTCTCGCAGCATCTCGTCTCTTCTCACACACTGAAGTCACACTTCCAATAGGATGTCTTTGTGGCTGAAAGTATCAATGTGTTTCTCTTCTTCAAAGCAATAGTATATTCTTTAATTACGAATTCATATTGTTTGTCATATGAATAATTTTAAGCTAGTAAATCCGATGGTCTCTCTGTGGATGACCTCCGCTCTGTGGCACTGCAGGAGAGTCTTGCTGTGGCTGCTCTCGCTCCTGACAAGGGCCCACAGCACATCTGAATGTTAATTTTAGTGTTAATTTCAATCCAGGTTACCTCTCCTTGGAGTCCACATTGTACAGTTCAGATTGTTGTGCCTAGTGACTTGACTCCCCCTGTATCAACTTTGTTTTGGAAAGTCTCCAGCTGCCAAAAGTCCTGGGATAAGGTTGGTTTACTGCCTATGGCCAGCCCTGGGAGGTCCACTTAGCCATCAGAGATCTTTCCTTATCAGCCTTTAAAGTACACAATGACTTTATCAGGGGACTCATCCTCCATGGGTGACTCTCTGGTAGTTTTTTCACAAGGGAATAGAAAAGCAAAACATAGATGGAATCGATATTGTGGCATCTGTCTATCTGATCAAATAAAAATCACCCAATACAATTCATCCCACTGAGGGATAAGCACCGTCAGAATCACTGAGCGAGACAACAGCGGGGCGCCCTTCTTGGTGGAGTCCACAGGACCAGTTCATCTCTGAACTGTGCTGTGTACTACGGCCTTCGTGGCTCTGCCCACTACCTAAGTGTTATTCTTTCCTTTTAGTCTATTTTCCCATGCACATTTGTAAGTGTTTATAACTTTGTAATGGGACATTTTTATACAAGCGTGCGCCGTGGGTTGAGGCACCAAAGGCAGACAGTCAGGTGGCACATCCCACACTTCTCTTGGTGCGCAGAGCTCAGACGCTGCCAGAGAAGGCTGGGCGGTCTGTTCACGCAGAAATTATATAGAAACAGTGGGGCTCCCTAGGCAGAAACCTCTTCCTTAAGATACTTTTCCTTTCTAGTTTAAAAGTTATTAAAGCTTGTAGAATGGATGGGGGTGATGCTGACCAACTTCAGATGTCAGTAAAATGCATAGACATGCTGATAAACGATTCTCCCAGAGGGTGTGACTATGTGTCTAAGTTAAACCAGTGAGTAAGAAATGGTATCAAGGTAAGACTGGTTCTGGTCTATGAGCAGTTTGACTCAGAGCCTTTTGGAACCTATTATCATTTGGGAATTGTGGTGGATATGTAAGTGAATCCAAAGAGCTGCAACTTTGGGAGTTGAAACCAGATTTAATATAGGGTAGCCTCTCTCCTAGTTAAGAATGTTTTCTGGGGCCAAGGTCTGAGTTGGAAGTTCTGGCAAAGAGCAGTAGGCTTCTCAGTTCAAGCCTATCTCCGTGGGCTTCCTTGACTCACTGCTACCTGTAGTGATGAGAGAGGATGTCCAGGACACCCAGAGTGGGATCCAGTCAGTAGATACCTTCAGGTTGTATTGGGCATAACTACCAAATCTCCAGCATTAAAGACTAAACAGCAATACAGGAGGTGATTCTGGAAGAACCAGCACCAAGAGAACAGTCATTATGGGGAGCTCCAGCTTAAGAGGGAACATTTTACTTTGGATCTAGGGGCAAGATGAGAGCAAACAAAATTGATCCTTTGGGCACAATAAGCACCATCAGACTAATTGGAGAGACTGAGAAAAGCATTCAAAAATAGACCAGGAGGCTTGGAGTTGCATTTTGAAGTTTTACTGCAAAGTCATGTTGAATCCAAGCTGGGGAAAAAGGTGGTAACAATTATGCATTGCAACTCTTTGGGTATATGCAAAATGTACATTGTGGGTATTTGCCAAAGTCATTAAAGGTTTTTCAGAATCATGAGTATAAATGACTTTATAAATAGTCCATCCCATGGATGTGAGGAGGCACATTTTCTAAGCTGCTCAATATGTGACAAATGAGAAAAATAGCCTCATTGTAGGATCTAATCCCAAAGACACAACTTCATTGTACCTCGTGAACAAAATATAAGCACCTAAGTCTGAGAGACCTATGTTCGAATCCTGGTTCTCCTCTTTTTCCACTGTGTGATTCTGCTCAAATTAGTTAAACTTTCAAAATTTTCAAACTATTTAAACTGAGTCTCAATTTCTTCTCCCGTACAATAGGGGTAATCATACATGCTTTGCAGGGTGGCTGTAAGCAATAAAATAAGATAGTATTTATTAACCTGAATAAAAATAGGTAACCAATACAAGGTAGCTATTGTAATATTTTCTATGTGGACAAATTAATTTTTCAACTTGTCATTTCAGTAGGGTTTAAATTTATAACATTGATATAGCAGTTAAATAAGACACATATTTCTTGGTGATATTTAAAATTCTGTCCTGTTTCTTTAAAAAAACAAACAAACAAAAACAAAACAAAACAAAAACAGCGCTCAAAAGGAGAAAGAAAAACTGAACACAGGCTGCTCCTGTAATACCATTTCTCTCCAAGTATCATGGCACAATTGTTGGTTTGCGGCATTGTGTTGGCTTAAAAATTAAATAGGGACACAACATGATAAAGCACATTTGCTAAGTAAACAAATTGCTTTTATAACTCTCAAAAGTCGATGTGGATAATGGCACAATGGAAAAGTTTACAAGATAAATAACACTTATTTTAATAATTTTCTTTTTAAAATTTAAGATTAAGTTTATGCATAAAGTATCTTTTAAGCTACATTTCCAAATTTGAAAGCAGAGAAGAAAATTAAAACAATTATTTGAAAAACAAACCTCTTTGGATGAGGGTATTCCCAGTTCTTAGAACTGAGATGGCCTCAGATAGGCATCTGGGAGTGCTCAAAGCAGGAAGAGAGCTTACCTTCTGTCTACATTTTTTTTTGACAACTGAATTAAGCATTTGACATATAGAACAGTATATTTTCATTAATTGAGACATATTAGTATTTTTTTAATTAATGCATTTTAAAAATTATTATAAATTATGCTTCTGATAAAAATCTAAAACTTGTAGACAAATAAAAAGAAGGAATTAAAACCACCCATAATCCCATCAATCAGAGATAATTTGAATCTTAAAATAGGTGTTTATACCTATCCTAGCCAGTTTGGGCTGCTATGACAAACTACCATTTCTTAAGTGAAGTAGTCATATTTTAAATTATACAAGAAACTGAAAATTATTTTGACTTGGAGATTCAAATGGTAGATCAAATTTATAATTTATGTTATTTAGAAAAGGGCTTGCTTAAATTCAAAACTCCATAAAGTTACACTATCTCACATTATCCCTGTACTTTTCAACTAGAGATGAGGTAGGATTAAAAAGAATAAGCATAAATATGATTCACCATCAGAGTCCTGGAATGGTGAATGGAAAGGGCCTTCAAAATTCTAGTCCAACAGCTAGTCAGTTCACAGAGAAGAAGCTGTTAAAATTTGGTGAGACAGCTTGGGGCAATAGAAAATCTTTAGACTTTAGAGTTAGAACCTGGGCTCAAATTCTGTTTCTGTCACTTATCAAATGTAAATAAGATAATGTACTCCATCTCCTAGAGCTTTAGTTTTGCCATCTCTCATACACAGTTAATATTAACTGGTTCACTACATGATTGTGAAGTCAATTCCCTTCCTGTCCTTTAAGGATTTACCCGAGGTTACTTAACTATTTAATTAGGGCATACTACAGCCCTTCCCCCAATTACTCATTGTATGTTCTGTTCACTATTGCCTGTTTCCTTTTCTAGGTAAGTACTTTGAATCATGGCATATTAAAGCACATCATTTTAATTAAAAATTGACTAGAATGAAGAAAAGGTGTGGCAAATACTCCAACTAACCCCATCTTCTCTGTCAATGGTTTCCTGGAAATGACCAAGAACACACCTGTTACTGAACAAGTTGGATTTGTCACTGGTTGCAAATAAGGAGATCACATACCATGAGAAATGTGGGACATTTCAGTAGAAGGTGTCTGAATAGATTATTGTAAGATCAAGACTCAGGAGATTTGGGGAGAAGGTTTAAGGAAGTGGCTTTGCTCTCGATTGGCTGCTACTACATATAAGGCAGAAAAACTAAAGCAAGACTAAAGCTGTAATTGGGAAGAAATGGCAGGTCTCCACATTATCCAGGATGGGGAGATGTTCGGAATTTCCGTGGTTTGCACAGTTACTTTATTTCTGTGCGTAGAGAAGATTATAGAGTCGCCTTGTTATTTCTCACTTCATCATGGTCCCTGATGGGGATTTGGAAGCTTGTTTATGGCCAACAGGAGAACACCAGGGCCTCTGGTGAGGGCTGCACTACATCCTAACAACGTTAAGGCCTAGCTGTGTTAGGGCAGTTTCTAGATGTCAGAAGCTATTTTTTGTTTTCTTTCCTGTCTCCCTTGTCTCTTGCCACCTTTAGGCCAACAGGGAGTATGCGACAAAATTCTGGCCAGAGAGACACAAATGAGCATTTTCTAGGAGCTTCCTGATTAAGTCCTTTACTTTCAGGTATTGGTACCACCCCTTCTCACTGCCTCATCCTTCTTCTTCCCAGTATGAAAGGAGATACAGTTGTAGAAGCTGCAGGAGCCTTTTTGTTCATTGTTAGGGAAAAATTAAGGAAATCTCAGTCTTTTTCATGATTAATCCGCTGAACCAGTCCAACACCATGAACTCTGGGTTTCTTACTATGAAAAAAGAAGTAAGAAAGTAATGGGGGGAAAGGTAAAAAAAGTAATGGGGGAAGCCCCCCATTAAAAAACAAACAAAATCCCCCCAAAACCTCTGGTTATACTATTTGTTACCTGTAGCTGAAAGCATTTCTAAAATATTAATTATTCATATTTATTATTTACTAAACTAGACACTCTTCTGGCAGCCAAACGTTTTTTATGGTGGCTCAGAACATAGTCCATATGGAAATAGCACTTGGCATTACCCTATTTTTTAAAGAAAATTCAGCTTACGTTAGATGGATAAATGATTGTTCTTTCTGCTTCCTAAGGTTTGTCATTAGTCCTTCATTCAGATGAAATTGCTTCCTTGGTTTCTGAAACCTGCACAAAAATGAGAGCTTTAGAAACCTTCCAGATTAAGTTCAGCAGAAAGGCGTGTGGGCACATTCTGGTAGACTTGATTATTGAAAGGATGAATACAGCTGTAAACTTAATTGCTGGATAATTGTGACTTCACCACTGTAATTTCTGTGCTCAGAGAAATGGGTCCCTTTAGCCATTGTGATTTGTTAAACTTAACAATGCATTTGTTGGTTTTAATGCTTATTGACTCAAACAGAAAGAGCTCTGCTCCTGGGGGATAATTCCCTGATTACCATGTACCACTGAGGTTAGCAGGTTAGGCTCCCTGGTACAGAATCAATGCCTGCGGGAAAACTGATAATGTATTGGGAGGTGAGGATGAGAGCTATCGTTAATTACTATTCATATTAAGTGGGCAGAAAAACTAAACTGCAGGGCCAGTAGGAATCCAATGTCTGCAAGATGGGGGGTGAAAGTTCTTTTCTTTAAAAATTTTTTTAAAGATTTTATTTATTTATCTTTAGAGGGGAAGGGAAGGAGAGAGGGAGAGAAATTCAATGTGTGGTTGCCTCTCATGTGTCCCCTGCTGGGAACTGGCCTGCAACCCAGTCATGTGCCCTGACTGGGAATAGTACCACGATCCTTTGGTTCACAGGCCCGGGCTCAACCCACTGAGCTACACCAGCCAGGGCCCTGAAAGTTCCTAATAAATGATAACTAAAAATGTTCAGGGAAACCTCATGTAATGACATATTTGTCATGTATTTCCATATTGAAAGTTATGTGCTTATAATCAGAATAAATTGTAGTCTATCTATCAACTGGTAATTATTCTACAGGTTTTTCTTTTCTTCTTTCTCCCTTCACCTTACACATAGTAGGTACAAAACAGTTGTTGTTCAAGAAGTGCCTGAAAAGGTATTAAAATCTGGCTCTGCAGAATGGTTCTGCAATAGTGACAGTAAGAATTTATCAAAGTATTTTCTTTAAACAATAAATTATTTAGAAGATCATTATCCATATATTATAGACATATTACTGAGTAAAATATATTAATCTTTAGTGTGGTGAACACAAAATATCCAGATGCAGGGAAATTTAATACTTGATGAAGAAGATTCTTGATTATCCTATTAAACAGATTGTGAATCTTGCATTGGAGTACTTGACCATACTGGGAAAATATGTCAGCTCATAAAACAGACCAGTGTATCTAATTTTCTAGGAAAAGCATAATAGAAAATTACAACAAAATAATTTCAGAAAAAGTTTAACATTCTACCCCCAAAATGTTTGTAAAAAAACTGTTTTTCCCCCTCCCCCAGGTCCTATGAGTAAATGGAATAAATCCATCCAAATGAAATGGTTCCTATAAACTTTATCCTCTGGGGGAATTATTTATTGCAATTATATGTTGAATTTCTAGGAGCTATACACCTTCATAACTTTTTAGTAAATTGCAAAAATATACAAATCTTTTAGTACATAAGAGGAACATGCAGAATCCTAGTTTTGTGGCAGCCATATTCAAGCTGATTTTCATGTAAGATTCTTAGTTTCTCTCCATCTCCTATTTCTCCAAGAAAAGATGCTCTTTGAAATGAATGGGAAATTCATACAGGGAAAGGTTTTGCAAATGATATTCAGAAGCTTATCTGTTTTTCTGATTTGAGGGTTTTTATGGTAGTGTTGATATTCTTGCAGAATTAAGTTCTGATGAAGTAGGCATTTTGATGAACTTATTTTAAGAGAATGAATGAATGAATGCACCCTCTGCCTTTATTTAAAAGTAAATTCACTAGGAATTTCTCTCTGAATCTGTTAAAGCCATAACAGGGGCAGAGAAAGGGATAGTTGCAATTCATCTGGATTGGATGTATAAACATTCCAGTAAGAAATGGAGCACGGAGTGTAGGACTGACCTCATTATCTGGAGTGATATGACGTTCCTGTTAAGAAAGAAGTAGGGGTTTTCCAGGTGCACAAGGAATAGAGAGAGCCAAACAGTTTCATGGGGCATCCAGAGATGTTCCCCAGATGGGCACTGCGATACCGTGAAATCTCAGAAGTTCAATGAGTATATTATATTAAGACTTGTGGGCTTTTTTCCCCTTTTTCCACAGAGAAAAATGCTGAGAAATGAGGTCATGCAGGTTGTTCAGAATTAGATCATACAGGCACTGAGTGGTGTGTTAAAGGGCTCAGAAGGTAGCCGCCATGCCCTAAGCTTCACTGAAGCAGCGGCCACATCTGCCTCACACAGTGCAGCAATCCTGGTGAGTGGGGGAGGGCCTGGCATATAGGTGCTTTATGTACATTAATTAAGTGGATGAATGAGGAGCTGTTAAAGTATTGTGAGAAAAGGAGGAACCAGTTAAAATGTAAATTTTGGGAACATCACTGAGAGTGCTGAGGATGTGGAAGGGAAGGGTATGTTTATTAGATGCTGAAACAAATTACCAAAGATTTGGTGGCTGAACACTGCACAGATTTATTGCTTTATAGTTCTTTGGATCAGAAGTCCAATGTGGGTCTCACTGGAATAAAATCAAGGTGTTGGAAGGGCTGTCTCCTTTGCAGAGACTCTGGAAGAATCCACTTCTTTGCCCTCCCCCAGCTCAGAGGCTGCCTGTGTTCTTGGCTCATGGTCCCTTCCTCCACTTTCCTTCAGCCACACTGTGTCTTGGGCCCTTCTTCCCTCTTCACTTCTCTCTTCCACTACAGCCCAGAAAGGTTCTCCTTTTTTTTAGGGGTTCATGTGATTAGGTTGAGCGCCCTTGATAATTTAAAATAATCTTCCCCCGTCAGGGTCCTTAACCTTAACCGCACTTGCAAAAGTCCCTTTAACCATTTAAATAAAAAAATCTTAACTTCTGGGGAATAGGAGTCCCTTACCTGGTCTACCACAGGGGGCCTGAAGGGACTTCCCAATACTCAACATAGGAGAATGGTAAGAGAGGCAATTGTGGCAGGGATAAAGCTAGTTTGTTAAATGACTTTTGCTCTTCCTCTTTGGCAGAGCAGAAAGACAGGATACATTTTGCACCTTCTTTACACTTAGTTGCAGTCACCGTGACTAAGTGCTGGCCAGTAGGAGTGCTGTATGCCCTCTCTAGGCCTGGCCCTGAACCACCTCCCACCCCATCCTCCCTCCAAGCTTTCTTTTTTCCCTGCTGGCTGGCTGCGGAGGGATCCAGCAGTGTACTCTGAGGCCCTAAGGGAGGGCAGCATCTCCAGCTAGAAGCAGCTGGGTTCCTTTGTGGAGCAAACATCCCTACCAAAGCACATTGCAGCATGATTTGCATAAGAAATAAAACTTTATTGTGTTAGCCTCTGAAATTTGAGATGTGTTTGCCACAGGAGATAGCCTATCCTGACTAATATTGAAATTTGTACCTAGCAGCGGGGTGCTGCTGTAACAACAACAAACGGGGCACTGGCAGTGTTCAGCCAGCAGGCAGTGAGGTGCCTAACACAGGGGCTTGAAATAGAGCAAACCATACTGTGAAAGGGAAGAACCATGGGTAAGCTGTTGTCTGGGATAACTAGGAAGGCAGGATTCATGCCTAAGATTCCTATAGCTGTAGGACAGTGATTCTTCACCCTGGCTATGTATTAGGCTCACTTGGAGAATTTTAAAATCTCTCTTTTTTTAACATATACAATTTTATAAACTATCTAGAATATTAAAAACTCAGATGCTGCTCCTAGATATTATGGCTTCATTGCTCTGTAAGTATGTGTTGGGGTGATGGTGGTGATGGCATTGATATTATTTTAACAGTTTTCCAGATGATCCTAATGTGCATCCAGGATTGAGAACCAAAGTTCTAGGTCAGAGGCAAGATATCTTTTTCTGTAAAGGGGCAAATAGTAAATATTAGGGGCTTTGGGATACTTGTATCTATGCTACAAGTATTCAGTTCTGCTGTTTTAGCATAAAAGCAGCTATGCCAATATGTAAGCAAATGGATGTGTCTGTGTTCCAATAAAACTTTATTTATAAAGCAGGTAAGCAGCTGGATGTTACCTGTGGGCCATAATTAGCTGATCCCTTCCCTAGGACAGAGATTCTCACAACATTTTCTTTTCAGTGCTCCTTTACCCTTTTAAAAACTTTTAAAGATCACAAAAAAACTTTTGCTTATGTTATATCTAGCAAGAATGATCCTGTTAAACTTAAAAACTGAGAAGTTAAAATATTAATGTATTAAAATAATTATAAATCCATTATACTAATGTAAGTAACGTATTCTATAATTGTATTTTCAAAAAATTAGTAAAAAGAATAGCGTTGCTAAACACTTTTTTTTTTTTTTTTTGCAAAACTGTAGCTTTGCTATAGTTTATAGCTTAATGGAAGACAACTAGGTTCTCATTTGCCCATAGCTCACAACTCTGTTGTGAGACATCATCTTAGTGAATGTGTACGAAGAGAGTCCAGCCACACACAGCTGTGTGGGTATTTCATGTTGGAAAACACTCCTCTTCTTTTAAAGAAGTATTTTAATAGCCTTTTCAGATAGCTGTGGATATTTTTGATACTACATAATTATTTAAAAGTTGATTCAAGTGTGGAATCTGAGACCATGTCAATGAACTTCTCACATGCTATTGCATAAAAATCCATTGGTTTACTTGCACTTTAAAGGGATCTGTATGCATGATTTTGTAATATCTGATATTGGTTATTTTGAAAATATTGTTTCATTGAGTTATAGCATGGCACTCTTCATTATTGACAAATGAAATTACATTTGTTAATATAACCACTGAGATCTTCAGAAAAGTATTTAAGAATTTAGAAGCTGTCAAGCTCATGGTCGTGGATGCAAATTTTCCCAAATTTTAATTTTCATTTGAAAACTAACATTACATCATTGGCAAAAAAAAAAAAAAATGCTGTCTGTGTTTGTCTTCAGGTGACAGGCTCACATTAAAAAAAAAAAAAGACTGACAAATACCCAGGTGTGAAATCTGTATTTTGTTTTTTGTTTTTGTTTTTTTTTTAGTTGAATGTATTGGGTTGACACTAGTCAATAAAACCATACAGGTTTCAAGTGTCCAACTCAATAAAACACCATCTGCACACTGCATCATGTACCCATGACCCAAAGTCAAGTCTCTGTCCCCATTTATTTCCCCCTTTTCCCATCCTCCCCTCCCACTAACCCCTCTCCCTCTGTGGCTGTCTCCACACTGTTGACACGGATGACAGAAAACCATGTTTTGTTTATCACTTGTTCTCTCAAGTAAAGATGGCATCCCACAAAAGAGAGATGAGTTCAGTTTCCAGCTGAAACAATTGATATCACTTTTTTCCAGGCAACCATTGTATTTTGGTAGGCAGCCAAAATGTTTTGTATTCTTTCCTTTAGGTCACACAGAATATTTAAAAGACATGTACTCAAAAGGTAAAAGGACTCATGGACTGGACAACAGTGTGGTGATTGCTGAGGGGAGAGAGTATAAGGGGACTAAATGGTAATAGAAAAAATAATAAAAATAAAAAAAATAAAAGACATATACTCAAGAGTTTGAGACATACACTCAAATTTATAAATAATTTTTACTGTTTCATCAAGGGTTTTCTTAAGTCAAATTGACTTTTTAAAAATGTAAGTGCATGGCAGGAAATATGACACAATGTCCAATGATACAATGATGTGGTATTTGTCTACGAACACCTTGTTTGTCTACAGCACCAATAGGTTTCCCCACCATTGTTTCTGTAGCATCAGTGCAAACGTTACCACAGGGATAAAGACAAATGACCTCCTTATTATTATGAAAGTATTTTTGATCTTGTGGGTCCACAAAGCAGGTCTTTGAGATTCACAGGGTTGTGCCAACCACACTTTGAAAACTGCGGCTTTTGGGGAAGTATTTTAGAAGAATTAGAGCATTAGCTTGTAATAACTATTATTGGCTTCCTTTAGTCAGGTGCTTCCAAAAAGAAACACGCTCAGAAATACCTGGAAAGTTTTCAAGCTGAATAGAAAACAATAAGGAAAGTCCAAAGATTTAGGGAAAAAAATAGTTGGAAAGGCTTCTGCTTCTAATAGAACCACGAAAGGCCAGTAAAACTTCTTAGTTGGACAACATGATTTTGTTCTATGGCAAAGATCAGGTTATAAAGGTGTGGCCTTCTGATAAGAAGCAAAAATTAACTAACCACAGCAACTTAGCTGTACTTAAGGAGAGAGACGGGGAGGCTGGAGGGAGAGGAAAGACCTGAGAATTATAATAGATGGAAGCAAAAAACAACAGAAGTCTACCAAGCTTTCGAAGAACTTGTATTGTCAAGAATTCCAAAATAGACTAAAAAATACTTTTGACTGAGCTGTAACATCACCTTCGGGCTTGTAAACTTTTGGTAATGCTCATTTCAGCTGTGCCCAGAAGGAATAAATAGTAAGAACCTCTAAGAGCTGAGGGCCAAAGAAGAAAGGGGCAACAGAATTACTCCCAGAGAGCATAATTAAAGTTTAATCAAATAACTCGCTCTCTCCCAGGGTAGGGGACTTCATGAGGCCTGCCAAGCAGGATTTCAGAATTGCAATGAAATAGTGCACACTATTTGTCTGCCATTACTAGCTTTTTTGAATGGAGGTTTTAATTGTGTTTATTTTCTTCCTCCTCCCACTGTATACTGAGGTCTGTCTGGAAGAAGTCCAGCTATTGTTATTATAACAAGAACGGTTTGTATGACACTGATGTAACCTGGCAGCCAAGGAGAGGAGACTAGAATGCACAAGTGTGAACAATGATGACTTCACTGTACTAGTGAGTGGAGGTGGTAAACACTGTTGAGTGAACATGTGTACAGTGTGGCTGTCACATTCAAAATGACTGAGTGAGTAGAGCAACGAATCTGCGTCAAATTTTGCATTAGGCTTGAACATTCCTCTGGAGAAGCTATTTGGATGATTCAGAAGGCCACAGCTACGAGCATCTGGTGATTGGCAACTTCATCACAACAGCACGCTGCTCATGCATCATGTCTCATGCAGGGTGATTTGGCAAAACATCAAATCACCTGGGTTACTTAGCCCCTGCACTGCCCAGATGTGGTGTTCTGTGACTTCTGCCTTTTCCCAAAACTAAAATCACCTTTGAAAGGGAAGAGATTTCAGACTGTTGATGAGATCCAGGAAAATACAACAGGGCATCTGATGGCGATTGGGAGAACTGTGTGAGGTCTCAAGGTGCCTACTTTGAAGGGGACTGAGGGGACATTGCCCTATATGCAATGTTTCTTGTATCTTGTATCTTCTTCAATAAATGTCTGGTATAGACTAAGCCCATAAGAAGACTCTATCTTCTCTTTGCTTTTACCTGCCTGCCAATTACAAGGGTTTGGTAGAGGAGGTGGTATGGCCAATAGATAGAACGAGCCAGGTTACCTGAATGGAGCAGATCCTGCCCAACAACTTGCACATCAGCAAGGAAAAAGTACTTAATTGTGCTAAACCACTGAGATTTTTGTTACCACATTTGTTAAAAATGGGTTTTTTTTTTATGACACTGCAACTACTCTGAATAATATAGAGGCTATTTCATTGATCTAAAGATCAGGATTTAAACAAAGGCACTATTTCAGAAGAAATAAATGTTTTAAGGGAAAGACCAATAAGCTTTTATACACTGGGGGAATGTGAGAGAAAAACAAGGGAGATTGAGGAGTCTGGGATGAGTTCTAGATTTCTGTTCTGGTTGAAGTAGGTAGAAGTTTTGAATGGTACTAATAGAACAATTCATTGAATTAAAAACGCAAGTAGCAGTGTGGGGGCTAAGAACTTGAGACAGAGGTCTGGAAGCTATATGTCTGCTAATGTTTGTATGTGTGCTTACTATATATATATATATATATAGTAAGCACACACACACACACACACATATATATATATATATATATATATATATGGTGGTTGAAGCTATAAGAAGGAGCAGTGGTGGATGGAATTTGTTGGGAAGACAATTCAGAGAAAGAAAAACAAAGAGGCCATTTAATCAACAGCAGAAAGACTAGATTCTGCAAAAGAGAATAATAGCAAACTCAAGAAAGTAAGAAAGATGACAGAAAAGAGTAGGTCACAGAAACCAAGTAAGAAAAGAATTTGAAGAATTATGAATGGTAAAAAGTCAAATATTGCAAAGAGGTCAAATATAGTAAGAGCTAACTGTTTATTAGATTTTAAAATTAAGAAGGTATTGGTGACCTTCATGAAGATAATTTAATGGGGCATTGATGTAAAATTCCTATCACTGTAGGATACATGCCTTAAGATTTTATAGATGGGAAAAGAACAGATGGGGTGTTAAACCTTGACCAAGGCCCATGTTGGAGCTTGGCTTTGAAATTTTGCCTATTCGATACACAACCCAGACTCCTCCATAATCCCAAACTGAATCTGGAAAGTGCACTTAACTAAGATGCTGCTTGCTGATAGTGCTGCTAAAGCAGGATAAAAAGAGAAGGCTTATATAAATCATAAAGATCAGTATTTATTTTCAGAGAGAAAGTGTAGAGAGGTTACTGATGTTCTAAAATATCGTCTGAGAGAGGATTCTTGCTTCCTCATTTCTTCATGCCCCACTTTCTGTTTCTTAAACTGATTCTGCTCATTTTATTGGCAGCTAGAAGTTAAGTTAAATGTTATAATATGAATGGTTGTATCAGTGTTACACTTTTTCAAATAGGGCATTTTTGGTTTTAGAGCACAGGGTGTACCAATATGCTAAAATAATGTTTAAATAAAATGACTAATATAACTTTTTCTCTAATGTCTTATAAAACTTAATTAGTAAGATCAAAGCCTACAAGAGTTTAATAGCCACCTTCACATTTACCAGATGTCTTGGCCGTCATTTAGTTTTAAAGTATAAACCCTAAGGCAGCCCAAAATAGAGCAAAATGTTTTTAGGAGATTTAACATGATTTTTCCTTTAATAAATATAAGGAAAACTCTAAATGCTGTTCTAGAGCACTATTCCAAAATAAGCTCTTTAGCAAAATAAACAAGACATGAATCAACTTGAAGAAACACTTATTCTTGAGAGCTAAGGTGACTGTAAATCTTGCATAGGAAATCTCACTTTTTTATTTTAGAAAAAGAAATTTCGTATGAAATAAAGGAAAGTAATTGGCATTATTTGAATCTATCGTTCATTAAATTTTACTATTTTTCTACAAAGAAAACTTTCTTGGCATGTACTGATTTCCTAATCTAAAATGCCTGCTAAAATATTTTCATTAAGATGTGTTAATTATGGGAGTTTAGGACCTTCCAGTTTGGGACTCAGAACATTCAACTTGGAATATACATAAAGTTAAGAATAAACACAGCCAGCATGTCAGTGTTATTAAACATAAACCTTGATGCTGCCCCACTTCAGTTGCAGTTTTTGGTAGCATGATTCGTTATTATTTATCCCCTTTACATTTCTATGGCAACTATGTCTATGGAATTTATGCATTTGAATGAAGTGCCCCAGTAGAAGAGAAAAGAAGCATTTGTGATTTTTTGAAGCTTATGTTGTAATAATGAGCAATTAAGAAATAATCTGCCTTTAAGCAAAATAATTTTAAAATGTTTGCACACACACGTTTGATGCATGTCCCATTTGAAAGACATTCATCCCCAACTGATTACCTATATTCTCTTAAAACAGAGTGGCAGATGATAATCTTATCTTAAAAATTATTTCATTGGGAGGAAACAATCAAAAAAGAAAGAGTAAACACTCCACTCCAATCTGAAAATTCTGTTATGTTTAAATTGCATATGTGGATTTTTAAATAAGGGCTTCTTCTTTAAAGATTTTTTTTTTTATTCTTAGAGGAAAAGGGAGGGGGAAAGAGAGGGAGAGAAACATCAATGTGTGGTTGCCTCTCATGCTTCCCCTCGCCGGGGGCCTGGCCCTCAACCCAGGCATGTGCCCTGACTGGGAATTGAACTGGTGACCCTTTGGTTCACAGGCCAGCACTCAATCCACCAAACCATACCAGCCAGGGAACATGTGGATTTTTATAAGTATAATAGGCATAGAAAAATGTAGCTGTCATACACCAATTGCACATGTTATCTAGCAGATAAGGAAGTGGGTACGCTCCACATTTTACAGGGAACTATGTTACAATGTGCACCGCCGCATAAGAAATTTAAAACAAACAAACAAAATTCATGAAAAATTAAAACTACACTAAGTTTATTTTTGTTTCCAAACTAAGCTTCTTAGCAACTTTAAAACATTTTGTTTGCTTGTTCTCACCAAGACTTACATTTATCTTATTCGGACAATTAGTTCAGAAGATTCCCAAACTTTCTGCTTATGAAATTAAATATCTGAATTTAAGAGGTGTAGATTTCTGGTGAATATTTTTTAGGATCAATTATATATTAGAAGGATAGGATTGCAACTTCTGGACCTTTTTATCAAATAGCAAGACTGTTTAGCACACTTTTTAAAGGCAATGAAAATAGAAAACTTTCATATTGATTTTAAGTTATGCATTTCTGAAATTTTAAAACAATAAACATGTTAATTTTGCATTCAGGTAAAACTGTAAGGCTAAAACTTTGGTTTTTAAAATTAGAATGGTTTTCTTTTATGGTATTACTTATATATAATAAAGGCATATGAAAAATATGTGGTAATTTTATAATAATATTTTTTCATTCCTTCATTAAATACGTATGAATTACCTTACTCTGTGACAAGGTATTACACCTATATTCCTGGATGCATAATAAAATTTAGCCACCCAATTCCTTCTAGAACTAAAGGACTAATTTTTACTATCACTCTGAAGTAAGACTACTTGGTGTGCATACACAGTAAAAGAAAAAAAGCAAACAAAAGAAAACAAAAAACAAGAAATGTATGCCAGTGAATTACAAAAACTACTATTTAACTGGGTTGGGACCAAAGGTTGTTAGTGCTGTTGGCCATAACTATCTGAAAAAAAGCCCAAAATGTCAAGCTGACCTCTTAATGGTTACTGGTGAATACCAAAGTTCAATGGCTCATTCTGGATGCAAAACACCAAAACAAGGAAATGTTTGCCCAACACTCTTAGTTAGAGCTTTTTTCTTCCATTAACATAGTGTAGAAAAGCGATTAAAGTGGGACTTGCTCCGAACATTCCTGGTTTCATTTTTATCATATTAAAGAAAAGAAAACACTCCATATTTTGAGTGTATTACCTTTTCTTAAGTTCATATGGGGCTAAAGCCACATGACCTTGGTTACTTATGAATCATTGTTGATAGCAGGAATATGAATATTGTAAATTCTTAACTTGAGAGACAGAAAATAAGTACGATCATTATGGGCTGTGATGCACTTGCTCTGTGAAAGACAGAAATGTGTGATGTGAATGATAGTGATGCGGCTGGCAGGGAGTGGGAACAAGGCCCAGATGACCTCTATGAGGAAGTAACATATAAACTGTATGAAGGGTGAGGACTTGTGTGAAGAAGCAGGGAAACAGTCTTGTAGGTAGAGAGAGCTGAAAGCGTAGTAATTGGAAGTATAGTAACCTGAGCAGAAAGGCGCTTGTTGGTCAAGAACAGAGAGGAGGGTAGCTAAAATTTCTCTAGAAAGAACTTTTATGATTTAGATTGTTTCACACCCGAAGTACCCTGCAATCAAGCAGGATGGCCTCAGTTACGCAACACTAACGAACAGTGCCCACTCTCAGCCCCCCTTAAACAACTAGGTTCATTTCTCACTCACTCCACATGTCCATCGCAGGCCAACCAGATGCTCTGCTCTGCATCCTCGTCGTGCCCAGACCCACACTGAGGGAGCAGTCTCTAACTGGAACCCAGAGGTCACGGTGGTAGAGTAAAAAGAGAAAGCATAGCATGTCGAGTTCAGGCTCTTAAATCTTCCACACACATCACTTCCACTGTCATTTCATTGGCCAATGCAGTGACTAATCTCAAGTCAGCAAGGAAGTGTAATTCTCGCGTGCCTGGAAGAAGAGAAGAAATGTGAGCATTTATGAGCGGCAGTCATATCTCCTGTGGGGGTCAGTGACCAAGAACAACTTGGAATTGCAGGTACAATGTGTGTGTGTGTGTGTGTGTGTGTGTGTGTGTGTGTACACCTTTTCCATGTCTCCAGGGAAAAGGTCTGTTGCTTTAATCAGATTCTCAAAAGGATCTATGACACAACAGTGATTAAAAACCACCGGACCAGTTGAAAACTGTCATGTAAACAGATAATTGCTCTACAAGGCAATTTGCAGCATGAGTGAGAGGCTGAAATGATTAAGGAATTATCTGTGTGTGCATATGTGTGCGCAGGTGCATGTTTGGTGATAAGGAAGAGTTGAGCAAATCAGCAGGCCAAAGGATAGAAGCCAGAGGACAGAACACAGTGAATTAGAGACACGGAGGTGAAAAAATGACCCATGTAATGAGGTCCCAGAAGATGCCTGAGGAGATGCTGTTCAATATTCTTTAGACGTGGTAACTTTGGGGGCTAGAAGAGCTACCTCTTCTCTGGCAGGAGGGAGGGAAGGAAAAGGTAGGTGTCCCCCTACCCCAGGTCAAGCTGCAGATGGAGGGGAAGGAGAGGACCTCTGTGTTTTCTGGGATATGTGGACAAGGACACCTACTTAGGATGAAGTTCATCAAGTGTATTGATAGTCTGGAACAGCTGTGAGGGAAATCTGAAACAGAGCTGACTGGGGACAAACAGAAAGACTGCCAGGAGCATGGAGGGTCCAGCTGATGTTGGGAACATAGATTTGTCCCAGTGCCAGTAACCAGTCAGGGGATTTTTCCTTCTTCACACTCAGCTGCCTGGAAGCTGGAGCCAAGAAAGTTGCTGTTGGGTTGGTCTGGGGCTGGGGATTGGCAGGGCAGGTGCAGCAACCTGTTTTGCTGATAATATAAAATTCAAGAATCTCTGAACAGGGGAAAAGACCTAATTTTCCTTCAGTTTAAAACAAAAATTAATCGTCAGTAATGATGCAGCTTTATACCTATAGTTTTCCTTTTTGAGTTGCACTTCTTCCTCCCTGTACAATTTGGCTTTGTTTTGAGCTCATAACTGGTAAAACCAATTCTATAACCAGTGTGGTAAGGGGTAAGTAGCATAGCTTATTTCTTATTGTTAAGTAAAATTAATCATGCCAAGCCTCCTAAAATTTTATGTGTTCTCAATACCCTCTTACTGTGCTAGTGAAATCTGACAGAACAAAAGTAAAAGAAAAAAAAAAAGACATTAAAGCTCAAAAATATAATTACAATCTCAGAGACAGAATTGCTTAGCTAAGCATCTTGCTATTAATTACTATGTCATAAAATTTACTGCCGTGAGTGATGCTAAGACATTGTGCTTAGAGAAACCATTAAATGAAGACAAAAGGAAAACATCTGTAGCGGTTTAGTGCAGTGCAGACTGCAGTCTGAAATAGCATTGCATTACACTTCTCTTTTCCCAGTAGCCTGTCAAATCCCCATTTCCCTGATTTCAACGAGGTTTCATCATAAGCTTTTGGTGAAAATGGCATTGCTGCTCAAGGCTGCATATGCTTACTGAAGGCAAACACGGCCATAATAATAATAATTCTGGTTTCCTAAGTGACTTTTCTTGAAGCCTGTCATTTCATTTTCCATTTCCTCAGAATGGAGGTTTTATCTCTTAAGTATCTATTGATGACTGACAGGTGAGGTGAGTAGGCCAAGTCTATTATTTAGAATTATGTTTGAGGCCAAAATTAAATGTGACTTTCCACATCTTTTCCTCAAGAGAAAGAAGTTAGCAGGAGGCATGAGAGTTAAACAGAGATCATTGCTGCAAATGGCACATTCCCAGAAGTCCCTCTCTCGGAATTTCAGTTGTTGATAACTAGCAGGTTTTATCTCCAGGAACTAAGATAAGTTTTTCTTCACTTCCGCCCTGCCAACTTGTAGGCTGTCTCCAGCTGAGGCAATGCTGCCAGAATGAATAACTGGAGAATGCACTCAACTCTCTATTTATTTGGAAGTACGATAATTTGAGGGAAAATTAAAGTTGTCAGTTTTTCATTGCACCCTACAGCTCTCAGTGCTGGTTATCTCATCAGACCACATGGGTATACTTCTGCATAAAATTGTGTAAATGAATGGAAAAGATGAGAAAGAAAAGGCAGAATTAATATTTTGCTAAAGGCCACACAGTATGTTTCAGGCAGGACTGGGTACCTGAACCCCCCTGGCTGATCAGACTGAGGTCTTCAAGCTCTAGCCCAGGACAGGGAGCATGTGGATGCTGAGATCACAAAGTTATGCAAGGGGCAAGGACAATAAATTTTAAATGTACAGACACTGACCTGTGACAAGCTGTTCCAGAGGCCCAGGGACTGCGAGCACGTTGAGAGCCAAGGGTATCAGTTCACCTTTGTATCCCAGGCTCCCAGCTCAGTGCCTGGCATGTCAGCAGACACCCTGTCAATGGCAAGTACATTCTGTTGAATACATTCAGAGCCTTTAAAAATGTAAACCAGATAATCCCATTTCTCTGCTTAAAATGCTGCAATGGCTTATCATTTTCCTCAAAGTAAGAGTCCATGCAATCTGGTCATTGATAATGACTGCATTTTCCAGTCTCCCTGCCCCATCCATTTCCCCACACACCCTCCATTGGCTCCTTCTCCACTGGAGGCAGCTCCCTTTGCACTGGCTATTCTTTATGCATGGACTTTGGCTCTACAAGAGGCCACCTCTCTATACAAAAGGCCACCTCCCTTACTACTTTTAATACTTTGGCCACATGTCACTTTTTATGAAGGTGTATTCCCACTGCCCTTTAAAAAATTGCAGTCCCTCACCTAGCCCCTGCGCACCCATACCCCTGCTCTCCCTTAGTCTGCTCTGTTTCTTTCATGAACATTTATCACCTTCTAACTTTAATTTACTATTTTGTTTACCTACTTTTTATGTGGATGTTTTGTTGACTCTCTTCCTTTTGCCAGGATGTTAACCTACAAGTGCAAGGATCTTTGTCTTTTTTCTTCACTGGTATCCCTAGTGTTTCAACATATTGAGGATGCTTTGTAAATAATTGTTGGATGAAAATTAATAAAACCGGATTAGGGAAGCAGGTGAATGCATGGGGCAGTAAGTGCAAAGGGTCCACAGTTAAGGATAGGTGTAAAGGTGAATGGACCACAAGTCCTGGTAGATTTATGGAGGCAGACATTCCTTTTCACATTCCAAAAAGCTCTTGCAATTCAAAGATAAACTTGGCCAACTATCAGAGTCAAAGCTACAGACATTCAACCTATTAACTGTCAAGATCTCTTGTTAACAATGTAGTTCAATCCTTGATGAATTCAGACAAACTGTGCTTGTGTGAATTGGTTTGAGGCCCTCTGCATCAGGATTTCTTGGTAAGTATTAAGGTTCCTAAGCTTTATCCATATTGCTGAATAATCTCTAAGGATAAGACCCCCACGTGATTAGAATACATACTAAAACTTGAGAATTACTAGTGTATAGAAAAATCTATAGAAAACAATGAGGTTATAGTAGAATGGAATCTCTGACTGTAGTATAATTATTCCACAGGATGTTAATAAGATTGTAATTCTTTAAAAAGTATTCTTTGACTGAATAGATTAGGATAAAATTGAGTTAAATAGATTTTAAAAAATATATAACAGGAATTCTCAGAATCTTTGATCAGCTGACATGATTGTGAATTCTCCACAGTAGGACATACCCATATTTTGCCATGTACAATGAGCACTTTTTGCTCAAATTTTTGAGGACAAAATAAGGATTCACATTATACATGGGTAGTACTAATTCCATATCTACATAAATGTTTTTAATTCTTTTATTTATGCTTATGCATTAAAAGTATAACTCTAAAAAGCAGTAACAATATCCATATGCAATATAATACCCAACTGGTTCATTGGTTTATTTATCATATTCCTAATTGGAATACAATAATTGGTTTTATTTCTAAATATAAATAAATAAATAATTAAATTAAAAATTAAAACAAAAGATTTTTTTCTTGAAAGTTTGGGCCAAAAACGTGGGTATGCATTATACATGGGGGCACAATATACATGTGAAAATATGGTAGTATGCAACATCCCAGATTTACTTTTTCATGGATATTTCTTTTTTAGGCTCCTCTTATTAACCTTTGGGGGAGAGGTTTATCTTTAAAGAAAAAGTCTGGGCATTTCCGTTATAGATAATATCTAAGAATCATCCTTGATTCTAACAATGTATAATTTTTTATAATTCTGTTTTCTTTCTTATTACCTCCCCTTAGTTTGTAATCTACTTGGGGCTTTCTACAGCCTGAGAAAGAGGTATGAGAGTAGTCTATCTGTATTTCATGGTTCATAGGACTCACCCTTGCAAATGATAAAGGACTTTTGTATCTGTGTGTGTGTATGTGAAGGAGAAAGGGAGAGAGAGAGAATGGACAGGAGGACTGCCAGTTCAGAGAGGGTACACTGAATAGCCTGTGCACCTGAGTAGGTGGGTTTGCTTGTCAACATCGAATTTGGTAGATTAATAAGTGAGGGTTCTGTCCTTTGTGTGAGGCATTGTGTGTTGATGGGATGCACATGTGTAAATATCTCACTGGGTATAAATACACATTGGGTAGGTTCTCTCATATTGATCATTGCTAATCTATTCCTTATGTCACTTTCCATTCCTTTCATATGGACCCTGGAAACAAGATAGGTATGTGCCTGGAATAAATAGCCTTCTCCCTGTTTGAAAGGCGTTCGAGGTCTACAGCACATTACATCCTTCTGTGTAATGGAAGTATCCACACATGGGCAATCGCTGTCTACAGATGTAATGAACCAAGTGGGAGGTAATGAGAAGTGACTGTCACGCCATCTCTAGGGCCCCATTTCTCCCGCCACACAATTACACTGTGACCCTAGAGAAACTGAGAAGATGGTAACATTCTCTCGCTTCCTAATGGTCTTAAAATCAGCCCTAGCTTACCAGGGGGAGCTGAAATGCAGCATGATTCATTTGACAGTCCAGAGGATGTCCAAGGAAACCTATGATAAGAATATGGGAGGCAGTTCTCTGCACAATCATACACTGTTTCCTCTGTGCTGATCTGGCCCCTTGCCTAAAAGATGCCATGGATTAAGACAGACCTTTCCTGCTTTCCCATGGCATGTATTTGGGGGTGAGAACTGTTACCTCTTTCATAACAAGAGAGTCTAGGGAGAATGCTGGTGGGTAGAGCTGCATTTCTGTTAGAGGAATACATGCTGAAGGTTTACCAAGAAAATGCTCTTTTAAATAATGATGATAAATGCAGCAATAACTTCTGGATGCTATGTCTCACCGATCACATTTAGGAGTTCCGTTTTGCAGAGAGCATTCATTTTGGTGACCATGTCCACTGACTTATTCTTGTGTTGAAAGGGAGATGGCTGGGCTGTGGAAAAGGTAGTGGGCTGCCTGCTGAGTCAACTTTTAGAGAGAGAGCATACAGAAAGTGCAAAAAGGTGGAAGCCTTTTAAAATTCTTTTCATTGTCTTGATTTTGCTCTTAGAGCCGAGGCTTGCCCATTCTCGGAGGGAAGTCTGCCAACCGCCTGCTGAATAGTGAATGGGAACATGCTGGGCCACTGTGTTGCTTGGCAAAGAGAATCACAGTGCAGGCTGGCTGCTGGCTGCGCAGCACCATTTTCCACTCCTCTGCCCCTAGGCCTGTGGGAAGCCCCCAGGTGGCATTAGAGAGAATTAGCGTGTAAATCACAGGGCCTGCTAATTTCTCACCACTTCATTAGTTGACAGTTCAACGAAAGCCTTTCCTGCCAGTCGCTTCACCTCTTTGGCACTGGCACTTCTCATCAAGGGAAGCAGAGTTCAGTCGTGTTGTGTTGACATGCTTGTGACTTTTAGTTCCCTTCATGTGCATATGCTAGTTTATTCTCTGATGCTGTTCCTGGCAATTACTCCCTCGGACGTCCCTGCTACATCCACCTGAAATCTCTTTTTGGTTCACCTTGCTTTACTGTCATCAAGAAAAGGTGCAAATTTTTCCTGCTCCTCTCCAGGTTCTTTTACCATAATGGGTTCCAAGATATGCCACAAAGAAAAGAAAAATAAAACGGTAGCCTATATTTGAAAGGACTCTCCCTCACTATGTTACTAATAGCTCACAGTTTTTGAGTGCCTACTCTGTGCCAGGTATTGTTCTAAACATTTTACAGGTCACTCTATATTCTTACTTCTATTTTATGCAGGAGGAAACTGAGACACAGAGAGGCTGAGTTTGTTGCCTGGGACATACAGCATTTGAATACAAGAAGTCTGGATCCAGAGCCCACATTTTAAGTACTAGGATATTTTGCTTTAATTGGTCAATTACTTAGTTAATTCCTGGATTAATTCAATGAAATTAATGAAACACCCACTATGTATTACTTAATATGCCAGAGTTTAGCATATTTGAGTTTAACTGTCGGTGCTTTGATCTTCATGTCCATCAGCCAGAAGGTAGTGGTTGAGCATTCACCATGTCTCTAGGGTTGTGCTCACATAGACACAAGAGAAATATAGGGTGTGAGCCTGCTGCTGAGAAATGTACAGACATGCAGGCCAGGCGTTGACAAAATTTTCTCTGTGAAGGGCCAGATAGTAGATGTTATTGGCAATGGAGGTCACATGATCTGTGTCCCAATATGTGTGAAGCAGCTTTAGCCACTATGTAAATGAATGAGCATGTCTGTATTCTAACAAAACTACAAAAATAAGCTGCAGGCCACATTTGGCTTGTGGGCTTCCTGGTATTGAGGGTAAGTAAGCCCTAAGGGAATCATATAGAGCAGTAAATAGTGATAGTGCGACCAAAGGCAGAGCTGTGTGGGACTGCCTGTTCCAGCCTGTGAGGTGCATGGATGAAATAAGTGTCTGGGAGCAAAGAGACCAGTGTGCATTTTAGTGGATATGCAGGTGGTTTCAGAGATGGAACATGGCCCTCCGCTAAAGGATGGGAAGTATGTGATGCACAGTTGCGAAGCGGTGAGGTGGGTGTCATGAACCAGGTCATGGTTCTTATCACTGTGTGTAGCGGCAACTGGGTTGACTTCCTTTCTTTGTCCTTTCCTAACCTGCTCAGAGAACCCCAGATTTGTTTGGTATCTTTACATGTTCAGCTTCAAGCAATGACACGTAATTGATTAAAGTCCATTGTAATAATTGTAATCTCTAACTTCCCAGTGGTATGACCCAAGTCGGATCAATTAAATATAGAGATGCCGGCTTCGTGAAATGGGGTGGAACATTTGGGAAACCTTTTGCTTTTCTCATCAAAAGGACAAACGAAGCTAGTGCCGCATACCCCTCCTGTTTTCCAGTCATAACGGGAACATGAACACAAGCCAGGATGGCCATCTTGGGGTTGTCGTCCTGTGGATGGGAAGGGCGCCACGAGAAGGAGCCACAGGCTGCTGCCTGCTTGCCGGGCTGCCTGCCTCTGGCCTCCTTGGGAAGAGTTAACTTAAGTGTATATATTTTTTATCAGAACTATGGATAATAACTAAGTGTATTTATTGCCTCAAGTCCCTCTTAGTTGAATAACATATGTGTTTTTAAAAATATTCCAAGAGAACTAGAATTGACTTACTCCTAGAAGTTTCCCATTTTCTTGTGTTTCAGAAAATTGTGCTAAATCAGGTGAGAATTATTTCTGATAGTTTATGGTGTCTCGGTAAGCTCCTTCTCCACAATTGCTATCTAGGGGAAAAGGAGCATATTACATGAGAGTATTAGCTATTTTAACTTAATATTAAGTATTATTAACTTAAGTATTAATGTATGTATCTTAAAATATGTACAAGAAGGGGTCAATAGTGGTTGTGCCTGGGTTATTGATTCTCTGTAAGTATTAGAATTAGGGGCATACATTTTGTTTTGCTTTATTTTTCTGTTATATAGAAAATACATTAACAGAAAAAATTAAAGTGGCACTAACAAAAACCAAACTATGTAATTTTACATTAAGGTGAGTTTCTTTTCTGGCTGTCACTATTTTCTTCTGTTTTCCCTTTGGTTTTCTAAACTCCCCTCTTATCAGTTTTCTTTCCTGTATTATTGTTTTTATTTGTTATGTAAACCTTCTGCACTTTTTTTGTGTGTTTTAATGTCTGTAGTATGATGTTGTACATGTAAATTACATGCTTGAAGTCTGACTCACGTCACTACGTCACTCGCCTTCTTTAATGGTCCCTTATTTGCTTAGTAAATGCGGTCGAGTGTTGTTATGGACCAGCCTCTGTTCCGTGTGTGGCAGAAGGAGGAGTGAGCATTTGGAACTTGGTGTTCTTCTCTCTCACTCCTCTTTGCTTTGGACCGCCACAGATAACTCATTCCGTAAGACCAACACAAGTGCTGTCTTCCCCGTGAAATCTGAAGTGACCCACTCTTTGAGCTATTAACTTACTCGTATACATTTCTACCACTCTGTTGTTTCTATCAGTCTTTGCTTATTTTTGAATTGATGGCATATTATGGTTAGCAGTGCACATCCTTGTCTGGGCTTTGAATTCTTTTAGGGGAGCCTGGTGTATCATTTTAACCTTCCCTGGTATCCAGTCCTATGTGGCTTCTTCAAACAGTCTTACCTTTATCTACAGTAAGGGTGACAGGCCCCATAAATTACATGCTCAGGCAGACACATGCTCTTTGCGCAGAACATCCTGAACTTGACCTACACCTTGTCACACCTTGTCCTGTCAAATTTTCCAGATGCTAATAGACACCAATGCCACTTATTGTTGCCTTTCTTATCTTTTCTCTACTCTTCAGGTTTGCTTCACCTGTTGTCTTTTCTAGACCTCTGCCGTGTCCCCTCCCCAACTTCCTTATTGTGATAGGGAGGCTCGGATCCTGGAGAGGGACCTACAGACGGGCTGTAGTTTACACTCAGCAAGCCCTTAATTAATAATGTATTTAATAAGTTGTTGGATGAGCAAGTGAATATTCATAAAAAATGCATTTAAAACTTTGATGTTTTTAATAGCAAGTAAGGAGAAAAGGAAAGTCAGAATACCTTTGGCTGCTGGTAGTATTTATGGGAGTACAAGGAGGCACCCGAATGCAGGCCTGAGAACCCCACTGTGGCACATGAGGCTGGTGTTCACCAGGCACCCAGGCCCTGCATACCACATTCTTGTAGGTGCAGTGACCCTCTTTAAATAAGGGAGAAAATAAGAAAAAAAACCCAAAACACTTTTTTCCCCAATTCAAGTTAGATAAGGAAATTGTGGCAATATTTGGAATGTCAAGAGCAAAAATAAGAAAGAGAGAATTAATCCTGTTAGGCCAAAATGGGAAGCTGTCACCACCAAAGCTGTAAGTCTCTAAATGAATGTAACACCTCTGAAAACTCTCACAACTGTGCCAAGTATTTACATGTTCTCCGTGAATGTGGCATGGAACAGCAAGCCGTTTCAGTCAAGAAGCACGCCATCTGTGTGATCACCCATCCCTCGCTAGAGCACTCTGAACTCAGCAGTTGCACAACAGATGCATCTAAATATACAGTGTTCCTCCTCGCATGGTTCAGAATGGGTGTGAGGAGCCGAGGGAAAACAACCAGCTTACTTGAAACTCAGGCTCCATCTGACATCTTTCCAGATACCTTTCATAACCATACTACATGCAGAACTGGAAGATAACCTTATCACCATGGATTTATAGAGTTAAACAAGTCATCTTGACCCAGAACATCAGCAGCTGCCTTCACAATCATTAATGAGTTACTCAATCTGGAAGGAGAAATCAGATCACTGTTTGGTTTTTATTTAGGTGAAAGTCTGTGTAGTCATGGGAAAAACAAGTGTGCAGAAGTGAGATTGCATGTATCCCAGATAGAAGAATGAAAAATGTTTCATTGTACTTCATCACTACCATATTAGAGTGTGTCTTTGGAAAAATAACACTAAATAGTTTTGATGAAAATACAAAATCAAGAATGAAAGGCTGCATTCCATCCTATCCTTTATATTTTGTTTATTTTCATATTCCACAGGTGTTTACCAAGGTATTTTATTCTGGGAGTAGTTCATCCTAATTTCAGAAATGAAGTCTAAAGTTGCACTTCCTAGAAGGTACATATTAATAAAGCTGTTCACCCCTTCTGGATCATGTCCTCACTTGCCTCCAGTTGAGGAGATGACATCATATTCTCTCAGGCTGGTCATAAGCCACACTGGGCCAGGGATGAACATTCCTTATATAAATGGGGCAGCTTCTTCGCTTTGCCCACAGACCCCTGTCTGGTGCTCCTCGCAGGTCTGGGAGGCAGGGGCATGGTCGGCATTGCAACGGAGCAAACTCTAGGAGTGAAGTGATATCAGCTGAAGAACTGAAGAGAAGAAGTGGGTGAAGGATGTGTTATTCTACATTTATGTGGTTCAATTAAAAGCAGTAAATTTAACATGATCAGAAAATGAGTCGTCATTAACATTGTCCTGCAAACTCTGGGTAAGACTGGCATTGTGGCCCTTGCCATGAAGCTCAGCCTCAACCTTTGAGAGAGTCATTGGAAACTAGTATTCATGGGTGGCCTGAGGGCTGTGGAAGCCTTGTTTGTGATACGACTAGCAAAATGTAAATAATATCAGGAAACTACAGAGGCAAAAAGATCTATATTGTATCAATACAGGTATACTTCCAAGAGTTTTAGCATTGTGAACTGTGACAGTATTACTAATTTTTTTTCTCTCCATGAGAAAAATAGGAATTTTTGCACTCAAATTAGGTCAGGAAATGGCAACAATTTTTGAGATGATAGGGGTAAAAATAAGAAGTGAAGAATTAGTCCCGTTAGCACAAAATAAAACACCCTGGCCATCAAAAGCTAATGACAACAGGGTTACCAGACTTGAGCAGGGAGAGGCGGAGCCTGGACACTGAGAATCTCTCCCTGCCTCAAATGGATAACAAATAAGTTTATCTTCTCTGTTTATGATTTGGAATCTTCATCATTAAATCATTGTACCTCACATGGGCCTATGTATTCTTAAGGCATTTTAAGTCAAACCATTTGTATAGACAGAGGCTCTGCACGAAAACATTTGCTGAGGACCCCATACACTCAGAGGTTGCCCTGACCTGAGAGCCAGATTGACTTTGGAATGTGTTTGGTAGCTCATCGGTAAATGCTGAAAGGGTGTCTAACGATGTGACAACCAGCTTTTATTTCAGAATTGTAATGTGCAAAGAGACCATGTAGGATGACTCAGTGTGTGGAAAGGAGAGATAATAGGCTGTGAGACCAATGCCATTGTCCACTCCAGGGTTGACTCACAGAGCGAGTAGGGGGCTGAGGTTTCAAACAGAGCAAATAAGCATGCTATGTCGTTAACAGAATTAGTGACATTAGAAGCAGAAACATTTTTTAAGGAAAAGAAAATGAATTTAGAATGTTTTGCTTTGAGATTTCAGTAATTTAATATGAATTTTAAGAATGATGACACTAATAGAAAGTCTAAATTATGCTTGCAATGAAATGCAAAGGTCTTTTGGCTACAATTTCTCAGAAATGTTCCTTCAATCTCTGGTTAATCAGAAAGCTTACTTAGATGTTCAGCAGGGTTCTGTCAACCTGCCTGTATCTAGGCACTTCCAAATCAGTTAAATCAGTTTTCCAAAACAAGTAGTCTGACTTTTCTGTATTTAGAGCTACTTCCATCCTCCTCTATCTACAGCTCAACTTTGGCATCCAACAGGAGACTCTTGGAGAAAGAAATCCAGGCAGTTTTGATGTTTCTGGTTTGTTTCTGCTGAGGGATATAAAATTCAGACCACGTCACCACATAATTATTCAGATAACACCCCTTTACTCTTGTGCTCCCCCCAAAGGGACCCAGGCCCAATCAGTGTTCACATGTGGGTAAAGGAGCATTGATAAGAGTGAAAGAAAGGTGTCTTGGGCTGTGTGTGTGTGAGAGAGAAAGTGCACGCGTGCACGGTACCCCAGACTCTCACCGAATGGAAGGTGCTGACACTGGCAAACGATTCAATAAAGAGCAAGGATGTGGGGGAAACAAATGGATGTCCGTGGTTAGCAAAATTTGACTAATACTTACACTGTTGTGATAAAGGTCTCAGACAGTCTTGGTGGCTACAGTTCTCATATATTGCTTGTTTTCTTAACCACCCCGGGGGTTTTCATCCATGATGACTAATTCGACAAAAGTCTGTGTGAAGTGCTAACAAGCTGATTAATGTGACTTAGAAAAATGGAAGTAAAAGGCTTTTACTCAAAAAGAGTCATAATCTATTTCATTATTTTGCATTTAAAAAATTTAGTAACAGACTGATGTGTTAAAATTTTAATGTTGCTTTGGGAAGAATTCATAATGATAATAAACTGTATAACTTTTTTCGGAAGTGTACAAAACCTTTTCCCCAATACTTTCCTTATTACATGTCCATTATATATGGTGATTTAATGATAAGGAAACTGAGGCATATAAGAATTTTTATATGGTCATGTAATATCAAAGGCAGAAAGATCACACTTTTCCTACGTTCACTTTGATTCTCTATTCAACTTAAAAAAATTTATATGTAATGGATCATATTTAACAGACAAAAAATCAAAACTAATTCTATGTAAATGTAGAGATGCCCAAAAGGATTTAGTTATCCCACTGTTTAAATTCTATAATTTCTAAAAACAAAATTCTGTGTGTGTTCATTTTCACTGTTTCTCTTTTACCCAAAGGAAACTGTTCTTTGAATAGGTTGGAAAATGAAAATTAATAAATAATTTAAAACTTGTTATAGTATTGATTAACAGTTAACTCTATTA
The DNA here is from genome assembly GCA_004027475.1 of Anoura caudifer. Lineage (NCBI taxonomy): Eukaryota > Metazoa > Chordata > Mammalia > Chiroptera > Phyllostomidae > Anoura > Anoura caudifer. The sequence continues at coordinate 128,575 of PVKU01004703.1, forward strand.
TGTGATGGGGAGAGGTATTGACTAGATAGTGGAACTAATGGTAAACCTATTCTCCCCTTATCTAGTTTACTGTTTTAGGAAAGTTGCTCTACCTTTATTTCCCTCCCTTCCTTCCCTGCTTTCTTTTCCTCCTCCCCCTTCCTTCCTTTTTTTCTTTATGAATCCCATTGTTCTTATCTGACAAAAGACTGGAGATAATAAGGCCTTCCACAGAACTGCCTTAAAGAGCTATTGGAACAATTACAGGAGAAATGGAAATAGTTTTACCCATTTCTTCCTATCTTAGTAAATAATAGCATCCTCAAGCCACCTCCTCAGCAAAATCTTCAGACTCTTCCTGATTGTTTTTCTTCCTCCCCCGACCCCAGCCCTACCCAGCTGCAAGTCCTTCACAGCGTCCTGCATATTTACTCTCTCCTTTCTTTCTCCTCTGCTACCATTTATTATGGCCCATCCAGACAACTGTAATAGCTTCTAACTAGTCTCCCTGCTTTCTTCCTCGTCCTCATTCAATGCTTTCTCTGTCTAGCAGTCAAAATGAACTTTAGAAAAACAAAAATTAAATCACATCATTTCCCTATTTTAAAGCTTTCAATGGCCTCCCATTATACTCAGAATAAAATGCAGAATACTTACCATGGCCTCCGTGGCAGCTTCAAGAGGACCACCAATTCTTTGTCACTTCCTTTAGAGAGGAGGTATCTGATTTTCCTCCTTGTGAACGTGGGCTGACTTCAGTGCCTTGTGTGATTAACAAAGATTGCAGACATAATGTTCTGAGACTTGTCAGAGAGGCTGTCAGGGGGCTTAAAGCTTGGGTCAGGGATTGGTCTGGGGAGGCTGGTCTTCATGTAGAAATCTAAGTACTATGAGACAACCATGAGACCACCTTGTGAGAAGAACAAGCCCTGTGAGATGCCATGTAGAGAAGACAGGCCAGGAGAACTAAAGTACCAGCTTGAATGAAGAAATCCCCTGGGACGTGGGAGCTCCAGCTTTTACTACGCCATGTAATGCCATGGGGGTCAGAGAAAATCACCTAGAAGAAGTGTCCATATTCCTAATCTGCAAACTGTACAAAATGTAATTGTTGTTTTAAGCTACTAAGTTTTGGGAGTCCTTTCACAGATATAGACAGCCCAACAGCTTTTAATGACCTAAAAATGGGGTTTCGACCTCCATCTCTGGGTTCATCCCCTCCTATCTTTCCTCCTCCTTACTGTGCAACAGCCAGTAAAGCTTCTCTGAATGTCAAGCTCGTTCCTACCAGCACCTTGGCACTTGCTGCTTGAACTCTGACCCCAAATATGGTCATTGTTTCCTTCTTATCATGGAGTGTGTGTCTCATAGTTTGAGGTAGGCCTTCCAGACCTCTCAGTTTAAGTTAGCCTTGACTGCCCACATCCTTCTAGTTTATCACTGTTCTTTATTTTTTTATAGCACTTATAATAGCTGAAAGTATTTTGTTCATTCATTTATTTCCTACTTACTGATTTGTTTTGAACTGAAATGTTAACTTTTGAGACCTGGGCTTCTATCTGTGTTTTTTCACAAAGGTGCCCCTAGTGCCTTTTGTATTCAATATATCTTTTTTATTAATGTATGCAAATGTGTTTCCAACCTAAAGGGTTACATTATTATTGCACAACAAGTAACTATCATAAGAAACCACTGAGTGCTAGGCCAGGTGGCTTAAGACAAACACCATATGATCTCATCTATAACAGGAACCTATTGAGCAAAACAAACAAGTGAGCAAAATAGAACCAGAGGCAAGGAAACAAGGAACAAACTGACAGGGACAACAGGAGAGGAGAGAAGGGGATAAGAGTGGGAAGAAGTAGAAGGGCCTAGTTAAAGAACAAGTATAAATGACCCATGGACATGGACAACAGGGTGGGGATTGACAGGGCAAGGCAGAACACAGGAATAGGAGAAAATTGGGACAACTGTAATTAAATAACAATTAAAAAAGAAACCACTGAGTGCTAGAAAAATGCAGAGCAGAATGAACTCAAACATAAACCAATAAGATATGGAAAATTATAATTCTGTAGAATTGCAGAGAATTAAGATATCCCCACAATATCAGAACCTTTATGTCCACTTGAGTCTGTCATAGAAGTACATTTCCATGTTAATATCTCACTCAGTCAGCTGACAGGTCCATTGTACTATTTTCCTATCCCCCCTTGGCACTTGGCTCAAACTTCAGTTTTCTGGTATGTGTCCTTTAGTAATAAAATGAAAGGTATTTTTTTTTTGTTTGTTTACCCATCCATAAAGTCATTGACCAAGGAGTCCACAAGAGTATCAAATGCGTTAATCATTTAATGAAGAGTCATTGCCCCTTTCAAAGACGTAGGAATGAGTTTACAATCCACTTCATGTGAATTTCTGTTTTACTTTGCATTTCATACCCAGCTATCACTTAGGGAGAAGACTGTTGCTAATTAATAGTATTTAGGTTAACAAAGGAGAGAAAACATAGGAAGCTTAACAAATGTGTAAAAAGAACATCTCTACCAGGGTTTAGGAGACAGGAAGTTTGATTTGATTTGATTTGATTTGATTAAACTTATTGACTTGGTAAACTACGTAATTGTCGGCATGTATCAGGAGACAAGTTTAATATATATTACTATAGTATACATTTTAATGTCGTGAGCTAGAGAAACTCACTGACTCACAAGGAATTGAAATGTCGAAATGGAAATCCAGGCTTTGAGATTCCTAGAATCTCTGAAACCATCTTGCACCTTTCTCTCCATCTGCTTGTCAACATGACTTTCTGAAATAACTAATCTCAGAGGAGTATTTTAGAAAAAAAATCATGTGGATGTGTTTTTCCCCCACTGATAAATGCCAATCTTAGGCAGCGTTTTTGTCAGGAGTCTCTGTTCCAGCTTTAAAAGCCAAAAGAAAAAAATGAAAATGAGTATACCAAAATGTAATTTAAAATGCCAATGCGGATTCTGCAGAAAAGCAGCAAAAGCTAATTGTAGTTTTCCTTCGTGCTTGGCTCCATAGACAAAGGGTGTTGTCCCTTCCCCCTGCTGGGGATGCCCAGACCGCAGCTGCATTGCCACATTCTGACCTCTTAGATAAAATACATTTGACTTAAAAAAACAAAACAAAACAAAACAAACCCAATGGCAGAGATCAATAGGCACTTAACCCCAGCCAATCCTGGACAAAAAGGCAGACATGGGTGTGGTGTGGCAGTGTGCCTCCGAACTCATGAGAAATCCAGAACAGAAACAGTGGTTGCATGTTATAAAGAAAGGGCAGTGCTCACTGAGTATAGATTAAAAAAAAAAAAAAAAAGTCAACCCCTGAATTAAGGACTTCACTTGTTTATAACCTATCAAAGTTGCACGTACACTTCACGATTAGACTAGCCTGGAGTCGATTCTAAAATGGGCAGCTTTAGCTCCTTTTGTTCTTATTCCTGTCCTACCTGGGTACTAGTGAGCTACACTGTATGCTGAGCTTGATGCATATGTTGTTTATAGCAAAGCTTTGCTCACTCTTTTAAGTCTTAGGACTTGTTTATGAAAAAGTACAAAATCATTTGTGATCCATTTTTTTTTTTTTACAATGTCCCATTTTTCCCTGAGTGAATGGTGTTCTAATAAATTTAACCAACATTTGCTCACAAAATGCACACATCCTCTGGACAGTCTGATCAAAGATATTATTTAGAGTCCATAAGAATAGATGATTTTACCAAATCAAATAAATAGTAGAAAAAGCTTGATTGCACTGTACATTAGAATTTTGAATTTTAAAAAATCAGTCTGGGACTCATGTGGAGTCCATTCTCTGTCATGTATGTTGATTAGGATCACAGACTCCGTGGACAAAACAGATGTTTTCTTAATCTTTATCCTTCCCCTGTCAAGACTTAATGGACTCAGTTAATAGGTTCTGTTGGTTCTTCAGGGCCTTTCCTGCCCTCTACTGAGGGAGCTACTACATTAGAAAATGGTCAGAAACAAGAAGGAAGCTGTGAGGTGGAGAGTTTGGGAAACTGCTTTAATTGAGCACATGAGGGCATAACATGGTCCCAGGTGTCCACATGTGTGCTGCAGACCCGAGGCTGTTGGGCTGCTCATTGGGAGGGGTGCCTTAGACAACCAAAGGTTTGGGACCTACAGTGACTGAACTATGTGGCTTTGTACCTACCTCTAGTTTTCCTACCAAGCTTTATCTTCTGGTGTTAGTCTGCCTGAAAGCAAAGGACTCCTTTTAATCCTCTGTTCGCATTTGTCAGTTACCTTGTGCTGGGAATCACATCTACCTGCTTGCATGTCTCATGTGCTGGCTTTGAGGAGGAAAGCACATAAAGAGGAGGAAAAGGAGTTGAAGTTCCCTTCTGAACTTGGTGCTGGTTTACATGAAGAACAGGTTTTAAAGCAAATTTTGCAGTATAAGTCATATATGTACCAATCTAAAAGTCTTACCAAATGGGTCAAAATATGCTAGGATTGTTCATGAATAACTGCTTTCATTTTCATTGCAACTGCTTGTTCTTATTTCCAAAGATTTTTTTTATTCCATTTTTTTCCTTTGGTGGGCTGGGGTGGGTGGGACAGAAGTGGACTCCTCAGAAGCCTTATGCCTGAGTTTATGCGTGTAAAAATAGAGGAAAGAAAACATTTTTATAAAACCACTCAGAATATTCTTTTAATTATTTTTGCACGAACATTGCATTTTGTTTTACAAAGAGAAGACTGTAGCTGTTCTTCATTGCCTGTCATGCTGAGAAGAGGGATACATCCTAAATGCATTAGTTTAACTTATTTTCGCTTTATGGAACATTATAAACATGATACATATGACGTCCAATTGAAAAAAGAAAATCTTAAATGAAATGAGAAGGCACATCCAAATGCAGGAGGATAACAGGAGGTCAATCAGAAGCAGGAAAATGCTCAGGAAAATCCAGCCTCTGGTCAGGCCTCTGCCCCTGGCATGGCACTCAGCTCTTCTCTCTCATCTTTCTTGTGGGCGCTGCTCTGCGCGAACCCTTCTTTCCGCGCGAACAGTTCCTGCCCTTCCCAGATGCACGGTGCACCTCCCCTCCCACCCAAGCCCACAGGTTTTTTCCCTCCTTCCCTCTTGCCTCCAGTTCTCATGTTTCTAATGTCAGTTTCTAAGGTGAGCCTGGCAGTTTGAGTAAAAAGAAATGATCAATTATTTTGCTAAGCTCTATACTAGCTGAATAAAAGAAAGATTAATTCTCTTTTATTTATTGCCAGCTAAGGACAAATTTCTATGCAAAATAAATGATAAATCTGAGATCTTATCTGATTTAGGGTCTGTATGATTCTCAAGTGCATTTCCATTTTCTATGATTCTCTAAATTCTTTCTTCTTTAAGACTCTAACATATTCCCATTTGTAGAAAATTTTTCCCTTCTGCTGCCTCTACAGAATGACTATAATACTAATACTAATACTAATAAATACTAATACTAATATAACCACTAATAATAATGAAAGCAAACACTATGGAATTTCTCTGTATTTGGCAATATTTTAAGTGCTACATTTTTACTGATTTGTCCTCTAAAAACCTGTAGTATAGGTACAATTATTATCCACATTTTATAGATGAGGAAACTGGGGTCCAGCTTGAATAACCTGGTGAAGATGACATAGCCAGCAAGGTTGGTACTGTGATTCAAAATCAAGTGGTATGAATCCAGAATTAATGTTTGTAACCACAATGATAGGCCATTTTCCCTATAATAATTGCTAAAACTTGCATATTGATCATGAATAATGTAAAACAACATACCTCCACCCCTGTAACTGGTGGAATAATACTCACTCTACCTGGTACCCATGCAGCATGCCTTGAAATCAAGGTGCCAAGAAAAACACATTCATTGCTTTAAACCACTAGGAAATCTATAGGATTTCATGGCTGTTCAGGGTGTTAGACAGGCCTCTAGGTTTGAAGAAGTGACTATGTGCCAAAGGAGCTTTGTACAACCATCTGGGTCATTGTGAGGAGACCTGAAGCGGCACCTGGGCTGGTGTCCTGCCCTGGATTCAGTTGCATGACTTAGGGCAGGTTGTCCAATCTCTTTATACCTCAGATTCTTCCTCTAGAAAAAAGAGATAATTCTGATACAGATGCTGTATTAGAAGCTGAAAACTGTCATTGGATGCTATATGAACAAAGGTTTTGCTAGAGTTTCAGAAGAGAAATAGTGGTAGAACCCAGTCATCCCTTTGAATATAAGAGTTTAAACAAGTAGAACTCAAAATCACCTGCACCATGGAGGAATTACATTATAATTCACATTGTAAGTAGACATCCTATGTATAGGAAAAATACTCCTATTTATCTCCTTTACTCACATGAGCAATACTTTGACACCAGTTGTGTGTTTTTCTCTCTACCCAAGCAATTCCACATTACCAGCTGGGTGTCCTATAGTTTAATCCAGCTTTAACACTCTCTACCTAGACTTAGCATCACACCCCACAAATTATGACTCAGTCCCACAACTCTGCCCCCACAGCAGACACCAATTGCAAGTCCCATGTCCCTAGTACTTCTGAGTAAATGGCTATAAGCCAGAGTTTCCATGACTCCTTCCTTGGGTTTGGTAATTTGCTAGAATGGTTCACAAAACTCAGGGAAACACTCACTTGTGTTTACCAGCTTATTTATAAAGGACACAGATGAACTTCCAGATGAAGAGATTCATAGGGTGAGATCCAGAGTGGTCCCAAGCTCAGGAGTCCCTGTCTCTAAGGAGCTGCATTGTGCTATTCTTGGACACACATATATGCTTACCAACTAACTGGAAGTTCTCCACATCCCACGCTTTGGGGATTTTTTAAAAAATTATTTTTAAAAAATTGCAGTTGACATTCAGTATTATATTAGTCTCAGGTGTACAGCATAGTGGTTAGACATTTATATAACTTGTGAAATAGTTCTTGTACTCACCCGGCTCCATAGTTACAAAATTATTGCCAATCATCCCTATGCTGTTCTTTAACTCAAACATCTTAACCCCTTCATGAAGATTAAGAAATGTACTTTTCACTCAGGCCCCCAACACCTCTCCCATCAGGCAACCATCAGTTTGCTCTCTCTGAGTCTGTTTCTGTTTTTTTTTTTGTTTTTTTTTTGGTCCACTTATTTTGGTTTTTAGATTCCACAACTAAGTAAAATCATATGGTATTTGTCTTTCTCTGTCTGATTTACTTCACCCTCTTGCATAACACCCTCTAGGTCCATTCATGTTGTCATAAATGGCAAGATTTTATTCTTTTTTATGGCTGAGTAATGTTCCATTATGTATAATGTGGGGCAAAGTTGATTTACAGTTGTTGGTATGGAAAACAATATAAAAATTAATACACAATAATACAAAATAAAATCTGTGTTTCACATACTCACCACTGTAAACCTACTTTTCCCGTACCCTGTATATGTACCATTTCTTTATCCAATCATTTACTAATGGGCACTTAAGTTGCTTTCATATCTTGGCTATTGCAAGTAATGTTGCAATGAACAAGGGGGTGCATGTATCTTTCAAATTAGTATTTTATATTTCTTCACATAAATGTCATATAATTGTTGGATTGTAAGATAGTTCTATTTTTAAATATTTGCAGAACCTCTGAAAGAAATGATTTGGGGGGAATCATTCCATAAGTTTATAAATGTCTAACCACTATGCTGTACACCTGAAACTACTATAATATTGAATGTTAAGTGTAATTTTAAAAAAACAATTACAAAATACTGTTTTCCATAGTAGTTGCACCAATCTGCATTCCAACAACAATGCATGAGGGTTCCCTTTTTTCCACATTCTCACTAACGCTTGATGTTTGTTGATGGACTGGTGATAGCTATTCTGATAAGTATGAGGTGATATCTCACTGTAGTTTTAATTTGCATTTCCCTGATGATTAGTGATGTTGAGCATCTTTTCATATGTCTACTGGAGAAATGTGTATCTAGGTCCTTTTTTATTGTTTTGGTTTGCCCATTTTTTATTACATATATAAAAACTTTATATCTTTATATATACACATTTTTTTATCTATCTATCTATCTATCTATCTATCTATCTATCTATCATCTATCTATCTATTGAGTTATATAACTTCTTTTGGATATAAAGCCCTTGTTGGATGTATCATTGGCAAATATCCTCTACCATTCAGTAGGTTGCCTTTTAGTTTTGTTCATGTTTCCTTTGCTGTGCAAAGACTCTTTAGTTTGATGCAGTCCAACTTATTTTTTTCTTTTGTTTCCCCTGCTTGAAGAGAGATATCAGAAAGAAATATTGCTACAAGAAATGTCCAAGATTTTACAGCTTATGTTTTTTTCTAAGATTTTTATGGTTTCAAGTCTTACATTTGTCTTTAATCTATTTTCAGTTTATTACTGTGTACTCTATAAGGTGGTGGTACAGTTTCATTTATTTTTCCAGGATCGGTCTTATTTTCTCAATACCATTTATTCAATAGACTGTCTTTACCCCATTTTATGTTCTTGCATCCTTTGTCAAATATTAATGGACCATAAAGTTTTGGGTTTATTTCCAGGCTCTCTATTCTGTTCCATTGATCTATGTGCCTGTTTTTATGCCAGTACCAATCTGTTTTGATTACTATGGACCTGTAGTATAGTTTGATATCAGGTAGCACAATTCTTCCAACTTCGTTCTTCTTTCTTCAGATTGCTGTTGCTATCTGAGTTGTTTGTGGTTCCATATACATTTTTATAATATTATTTTATTTTATTTTTCTATTTTAATTGTTGTTCTTGTACAGTTTTCTGTCTTTTACTCCCATTCCAGCCCACCGCCCCAGCCCTCCCTGCCTCCCTCCCATTTCCACCCCCTCTAGTTTTTGTCCATGTGTCCTTTATGCTTGTTGCTCCAAACCCTTCCCCTTTCCTCCTGAAATTTCCTCTCCTCTCCCCTCTGGTGACTGTCAGACTCTTCTCAATTTCAGTGTCTTTGGTTATGTTATGCTTGTTTGTTTGTTTTGTTGATTAAGTTCCTGTTAAAGGTGAGATCATATGGTGTTTGTCTTTCACTGCCTGGCTTATTTTGCTTAGCATAATGCTCTCCAGTTCCATCCATGATGTTGCGAAGGGCAGAAGCTCCTTCTTTCTTTCTGCTACATAGGATTCCATTGTGTAAATGTACCATAGTTTCTTGATCCATTCATTTACTGATGGACACCTAGGTTGCTTCCAACACTTGGCTATTGTAAATTGTGCTGCTATGAACATGGGGGTGCATAGGTTCTTTTGGATTGGTGTTTCATGATTCTTAGGATATAATCCTAGCAGTGGAATTGCTGGGTCAAAAGGTAGATCACTTTTTAGTTTTCTTAGAAAATTCCATACTGCTTTCCATAGTTGTTGTACCAGTCTACAATCCCACCAATAGTGCACTAGGGTCCCCTTTTCTCCACAACCTCTTCAACACTTGTTTGTTGCTTCATTTATGATGGCCATTCTTACAGGTGTGAAGTGATATCTCATTGTGGTTTTAATTTGCATCTCTCTGATAGCTAGCAATATTGAGCATCTTTTCATGTGTCTCTGCATCCTCTGTATGTCCTCCTTGGAGAAGTGTATGGTCAAGTCTTTGCCCATTTTTTAATTGAGTTGCTTGTCTTCTTAGAGTGGAGTCGTGTAAGTTCTTTATCTTCTTTATATATTTTGGAGATTAAACCCTTGTCTGAGGTATCATTGGTGAATATGTTTTCCCATACAGTTGGTTCTCTTTTTATTTTAATACTGTTTTCTTTAGCCACACAGAAGCTTTTTATTTTGATGAGATCTCATTTGTTTATTCTTTCCTTTATGTCCCTTGCTTTAGGGGACATATCAGTAAAAATGTTACTGCATGAAATATCTGAGATTTTCCTGCCTATGTTCTCCTCCAGAACTTTAATGGTGTCACAGCTTATATTTCAATCTTTTATCCACCTTGAGTTTATTTTTGAGTATGGTGTAAGTTGGTGCTCCAGTTTCATTTTTTTGCACATAGCTGTCCAGTTCTCCCAACACCACTTGTTGAAGAGGCTATTTTTACTCCATTTTATGTTGCTGCCTCCTTGGTCAAATATTAATTGACCATAGAGAATTCGGTTTGTTTCTGGGCTCTCTGTTCTATTCCACTGGTCCATGTGCCAGTTTTTGTGCCAGTACCATGCTGTTTTGATTACAGTGGCCTTGTAATGCAGTTTGGTGTCAGGTACTGTGATCCCTCCTACTTTGCTCTTCTTTCTCAAAATTGCAGCAGCTATTTGAGGTCATTTAAGGTTCCATATAAATTTTTGAAGTGTTTGTTCTATATCTGTGAAATATGCCATTGGTTCTTTGATAGGTATTGCATTAAATCTGCAAATTGCTTTGGGTAGTATGGACATTTTAATGATGTTAATTTTTCCAGTCCATGAACATGGTATATGTTTCCATTTGTTTGTGTCTTCCTTGATTTCTTTCTTCAGCATTGTGTAGCTTTCTGAGTATAGATCTTTTACTTCCTTGGTTAGGTTTATTCCTAGGTATTTTATTTTTCTTTTTGTTATATTAAATAGGATTTTTTCCTTGACTTCTGCTTCTGCTCTTTCATTGTTGGTATACAAAAATGCCTTTGATTTCTGGATATTGACTTTGTATCCTGCTGTTTGGCCAAACTCATTTATTAGATTGAGCAGCTTTTTGGCCGAGTCTATAGGATTTTCTATGTACACTATCATGTCATCTGCAAACAATGATAGCTTTGTTTCCTCCTTTCCAATTTGGATGCCTTTTATTTCCTTTTCTTTTCTAATTGCTGTGGCTAAGATTTCCAATAGTATATTGAATAGGAGTGGTGAACATGGACAACCTTGTTTTGTTCTTGATCTTAGTAGAAAAGATTTTAGTTTTTGCCCATTGAGTATGATGGTGGCTGTCGGTCTCTCATATACAGCCTTGATTATGTTGAGGAATGCTCCCTCTATTCCTACTTTGCTGAGTGTTTTTATCATAAATGGGTGCTATACCTTATGAAATGCTTTTTCCACGTCCATTGATATGATCATGTGACTTTTGTGTTTGCTTTTGTTTATGTGATGTATTACATTTACTGATTTGCGAATGTTGAACCAACCTTGCATCCCTGGGATGAATCCCACTTGGTCATGGTGTATGATCTTTTTAATGTATTGTTGGATGCAGTTTGCCAGTATTTTGTTGAGGATTTTAGCATCTATGTTCATCAGGGATATTGGCCTGAAGTTTTCTTTCTTTGTTGTGTCTTTATCTGGTTTGGGGATTGGGATGATGCCGGCTTCATAAAAAGAGTTTGGGAGTCTTCCATCTTCTTGGATTTTTTGGAATAGTCTATGAATGATAGGGGTTAGCTCTTCCTTAAATGCTTAGTAAAATTCTCCTGTGAAACCATCTGGTCCCGGGCTTTTGTGGGTTGGGAGTTTTTTGATTACTGCTTCTATTTCATCTGCTGTTATTGGTCTGTTCAGGCTTTCTGCTTCTTCTTCATTGAGTTTTAGGAGATTATATTTTTCTAGAAACTTGTCCATTTCACCTAGGTTTTCAAATTTCTTGGCATACAGTTCTTCATAGTAATTTCTTACAATCCTTTGTATTTCTGTGGTATCAGTTGTAATCTCTCCTCTTTCATTTCTGATTGTGTTTATTTGGGTCCTCTCTCTTTTTTTCTTGATGAGCCTGCTTAAAGG